>JABUQX010007594.1:30000-50000 GCA_015478945.1 Trachelipus rathkii | reverse complement strand
AATTAAGAAAAAAATAAAAATAAAAAAATAAATAAAAAAAAATTAAAAATTTTTTAAAAAATTTAAAAAAAAAAATTTTAAAAATTAAAAAAAAAAAAAAACATTTTTTATTCTTTTTAAGGTTTATAACTTAAACAAAATTTACGTTTTTATATAAATCCAAAACAGCCTCCAGCAGCATCCAGAGCCTCCTGAGACTTCTGAGCCTCCCCAGCCTCTTGAGCCTCTCCCAACCCATCTATGGATCTATTGATTTCATGTCATATTTTGTATAACATAACAAAAACTTTTCTTTATTTTTTATGCTTTAAACAATTTTTTTTACTAAATTTTGGAGATTTTGATTATTATAACTTTAAAAAATTTGTGTTTTTACATACCCTAAACCTGTAAATCAGTAAATCAACACCCCCTCACCTACCCTCCCCAACCCTGGAATTTTTTACAATTTAACATAGTAATATTTAACAAAATTTTATTATAACCTTGTCTATTATCATACTGATCAATGAATATATGCTAACGTAACAAAGTTTTCACATCAATAAAGCAAACATAGCATCATCTGAAATACGAATATAATGTACACTCACAAACCTAACACATATTAAACATGAATAATTAGTTAACATTAACAAAGTTCCATACTTAACAACAGTCAAGTAACTAACATTGAGCGAATAACGTAACCTACTTACACTTTTTCTTACATATCACATATTTTATATTAACATTAGTAACATTTAACTAAAAATTTATCACAACCGTTGTGTAATTATCATACAGATCAATGAATATATGCTAACGTAACAGAGTTTTCACATCAATAAATCAAACATAGCATCAACTGAACTACGAATATAATGTACAGCGACAAACCTAACATACCTTATGCACGAATAAGCAGTCAATAGCATCATCTGAACTACGAATATGATGTACACTCACAAACCTAACACATCTTAAACATGAATAAACAATTAACATTAACAAAGTTCCATACTTAACAACAGTTAAAGTTAAACTAACATTGAGCGCAGAACGTAACTGACTTGCACTTTTTCTAACATATCACTGATATTTTTACATTAACATAGTAACATTTAAAAAAAATTTATTCTCAACCTGTTAATTATCATACAGATCAATGAATATATGCTAACGTAACAAAAGTTTTCACATCAATAAAGCAAACATAGCATCAACTGAACTACGAATATAATGTACAACGACAAACCGAACATACCTTATGCACGAATAAGCAGTCAACATTAACAAAGTTCCATACTTAACAAATGAAAAGTAACTAACGCTGCATACAGAACGTAACCTACTCACACTTTTTCCAACATATCACTATTATTTTAGATTAACAAAGTAACATTTAACAAAAATTTATCATAACCTAACCTAATTATCATAACGACCAATTATTATTATAACTAACATAAACAAAGATTTCACATTAATTAAACATTAACACTTATCATAGCCTGAACTAAGAATATAATGTACAACGACAAAACCTAACATACCTTATGATCGAATAAACATCTAACATTAACAAAGATCCTTAATTAGCAACAGTAAAGTAAACTAACATTGCGTACAATACGTAAACAGTAAAGTAAACTAACATTGCGTACAATACGAAACATATTCACACTTTTTCAAACATATCTCTAACATATTATTATTTTTATTTTTGAGTCAGAGGAATTTTGGAACATTTAATACAAAATTCAATCACTCACCATACCTAAGTATCATACTGACCAACGAAAATACGCTAACGTAACAAAGTTTTCACATCAATAAAGTAAACATAGCATCAAACGTGAACTACAAATATATATAATGTACAATGACAAAACCTAACATACCATTCGTACGAATAAATCGCTAACATCAAAGCTCCATACTTAACAACAGTAAATTAACTACCTATGCATACAAAAACGTAACCTATTCACACGTTTTCAAACATATCTTTTACATATCATTATCATTTTCGCATTAACACGGTAATATTTATCACCACGTGCCTAATGGTATCAGTATACTGATCAAACGAATATATGCCAACCGTAACAAAGTTTTTGCCTTAACAAAGCTAAACATATCATAGTTCTGAGACCAAGAATATAAGCCATACCAACGGAAAAACTCCTAACACAGCATTAACCAAGAATTAAACTTGCGTAACGGATTAACCAAAGTTTCAATTACTTAACAAACATGTAAAGCTACTAACAACGCATACAGAACGAACAGGTACGAAGCTGATGGGTTAAAATATTCATTTAACAAATCAGCATAGCGTGATGCGTTTGTTTATTTATTTTTTAATTCATTTCTTTAAACCATTTTGTTTTTTTAAAACACTTTATATATTTTAATTTTATTTCCTTCAAACTTTTTTTTTTTGAAAAAAACTTTTTATTTTTAATTTTTTCTTTAAAACTTTTTGTTTTTTAAAAAAACTTTTATTTATTTTTAATTTCATTTCTTTAACTTTTTGTTTTTAAAAAAACTTTTTTTTTTAAGGTTTTATATTTTATGTTCCTTTTAAAACGGCTTCTGGTTTTTAAAAACTCTTGTTATTTATTTTTTATTTTGTGGAATTTTTTAAACTTTTTTGTTTTGTTTTTAATTCAAATTAATTATATATTTTATTATTTTAAATCTTTTTTTGTTTATTAACTAAAAATTTTACACTTTTAAGTTTATAACTTAAAAGGAAAATAGGTTTTATAAAGATCAAACCAGCCCCAGAGCCCTTCCAGCAAGCTCTCCCCACCCTCCTCATCACTCCCTAGCCCACCAACTCTCCCCATCTATATCTATTGACTCCAATTATCACCGAGCTACTGATATCAGATCATATCTGTAATTACCATAACACAGAACTTGTATTATAATTCTTTAATTTATAATGCTTTCAAACAAAAAAATTTCTATATTCTAAAATTATTACCCTTTCATATTTATAAGTTTAAGAAAAAAGTCTAATATTTCATACTGATCATATTGAATATATGACATAAACGTTAACAAAGTTTTTCACATCAATAAAGCAAAACATAGCATCAACTGAACTTCGAATATAATGTACAAACAACGCCCAAACCTGAACACAGCTTAAAATACGATATAAACCGAGATTTAAACATTACAATATTCATACTTAACAACAGTAAATTAACTAACATTGCATACGGAACGTTGTCACCTATTCACACTTTTTTTCGAACATATCTCTAACATATCAGTTCATGGTTACATTAACATAGTAACACTTAACAATAAGCTACTTATAACCTTAACCTAATTATCATACTGGTCCAACGAAATATATGATGACGTAAATAAAGATTTTCAACTATTCAATAAAGCTAACATTTCATAACCTAACTAAGAATAATAACGCACAATGACAAAACACTAACATAACTTACGCTCGGAAAAAACTGCTAACAATACAAAGGTTCCATACTTAAAATAACAGTAAACGTAACTAAGAATGTGATTACAGAGCGAAAACAGGTGTCATACGAAGCAAGATTTGGTCTTCTATTTCACCTAAGTATCAAAAAAGTTGAAAAATTGTATCAAACTCTCTCGCCCCTTTTCGAAAACATTACGCAATACCTATGATTCTTGTTCTGGCGTCGGTTCTCAACATTAAAGCCCCGATATACATCTGATTACATTGTTGCTTACAGGGTCACATAAACAACAATTTATTACAAAACAATTTTACTGCTTTTTTGCTAATGTCTTCTTATGTTTATTATAACCATTTTTATACTTAGTACTTTTAAAACCTTAACAAAAACTATAACCTTGTCTAATTATCATACTGACTCAACGACATTAAGCTAACGTAAGAAAGTTTTTACATTAATAAAGCTACATATCATCATCTGAACTAAGAATAAATGCTACAACGACCAAACCTAACACACACTTTAAATATGAAATAAACTGTAACGTTAAACAAAGTTTCAGCGACTTAACAACAGTAAAGTACACAACACTAATCTATTAACCACAACGTAACCTCATTTCCCACTTTTCAAGATAATCTCTATACATTAACAATGTTATGGTTTACATTAAACATATGTAATATTTAACAAAAAATTTATACATAACATTGACTAATTATCATACAGAGCAGCGACGAATATCGCTATACGTAATAAAGGTTTCACATCAATAAAGACTAAAATAGCATAGCCCAAACTAAGAAAATAATGTACAACGACAAACCTAACTCAACTTACGCATGAATAAACTGTTAACATTAACAAAGTTTCACACTTAACATCAGTAAAGTAACTAACATTGCAAGCAAAATGTTAATCATATTCATCTTTTTCAAGCAATCTCTAACATATTAACGTTAATTTTACATAGACATAGTAAAACATTTTAAACCAAAAAACTTTAACACAATCATTTATTAACATAAAAATATATGCTTACGCAACAAAGTTTCGCATTTAATAAAGCAAAACAATATCCATAACCTGAAACTAATGAATATAATGTTACAAACGACAAAACTAACATACCTCACATCTGAATAATCTGCTAACATTCACGAGATTCCCTACTTATCAAAGGTAAAGTACCTAACAGGACATACAAAACTCAATGTATTCTCATTTTTCCAACATATCAGCAACACCTAATGCCGTATTACTAACAAAATCCCTTAACAAATGCCCAATTTATCAAAGATTACCAGTTATCATGAGCTGTGAACTGACACATTTACCATTCCATCAAAGAGTCGCTCATACCGAATTAACATCATTTTGAGCCTGAATAAACGTAGACATTTAGCAAAATACCGAAACAGACCTTAAACATATACCCAGCAAAAAACTACACCATGCTCAACCATAACATGGATAATTATCATACTGATCAATAAATATACGCTAACGTAATAAAGTTTTCGCAACAATAAAGCTAACATAGCATAACCCAAACTAAAAAAATAATGTACAACGACAAACCTAACACAACTTACGCATGAATAAACTGTTAACATTAACAAAGTTCCACACTTAACACCAGTAAATTAACTAACATGGCAAGCAAAACGTAACGTATTCATACTTTTTCGTGCATATCTCTAACATATTAACGTTAATTTTACATTGAGACAATAATATTTAACAAACAATTTATCACATCCTTGTCTAATTATCATACAGCCCAATGAATATATGCTAACGTAACAAAATTTTTTTACATTAACATAGTAATATTTATTAAAAATTTATCATAACCTTACCTAGCAATCATAATCCCAGCAAATAAATGCAAACAAAACAAAGTTTTATCCAAACATAACATAAAAATAACAAAGTTTTATCTAAACATATAAAAAAAGTTCTTTGAATAAAATATCATAGTAAAGTGTCATAATTTACCGAATTTAAAGCAGTAAGTCAGTAATTCAAACCACCCGTCACCTCCCCTGCCCCTTCCTATCCACCCATTCATGACCTTTTGATCTATTGATCTATTGATTCAGGTCACATATCGAGTATCATTTCGGATAAACATAGTACAAAAATAAGTTCTTTATATACTAGCCCACGAATATATGCTAACGTAACATTGTTTTCACATTAATAAAGCTAACATAGCATTACCAGAACTAAGAATATAATGTACAATGCCAAAACCTTAACATACTACGCACCAAAAACTACTAACATTAACAAAGTCCATACCTAACAACAGTAAAGTAACCTAGGCACAGCATAACAAACTGTAACAACTATTTCATCTTTTTTTTCAGCATATCTTAAACATAATGTTACTACATTAACACTATTGATTTACATCGCATTTCGAGTATCCATTTCGGATAAACATAGCCAAAAAATGAGTTCTTTTATATACTAACCTGCGAATATATGCTAACATAACAATGTTTTCATATTAATAAAGCTAACATAGCATCATATGAACTAATAAAATAATGTACATCGACAAACCTAACACAACTTACGCTCGAATAAACTGTTAACATTAACAAAGTTCCACACTTAACACCAGTAAAGTAGCTAACAATTGCATACAAAACGTAACCTATTCATACTTTTTCCAAGCATATCTCTAACATATTAACGTTAATTTTTATATTGACACAGTAATATGATTAAAAAAATTATATCATAACCTTTCTAATTTTCATAGACACACGAATAACTGTAAACATAACAAAGTTTTATCCAAACATAACATAAAAAAAGTTCTTTGAATAAAATATCATAGTAAATAATAATAGTTTACTGATTTTAAAAACAATAAATCAGTAAATCAGTAAATCAAACCATCAACCCATCCCCACCCCTCCCTCCACGACCTTTTGATCTATTAATCATGTCATATTTTCGAGTATCATCATTGTCGGAAAACAATAACACAAAAAATAAAGTTCTTTATATACTAAACCATCGAATATAGGCTAAGGTAACAACGTTTTTAACAAATATAAAAGAAAAAAGCAAACATAACATAACCCTGAACTTAAAGAATAAATGTCCAACAAACGAAGACCTAACACACCAAAATGTACAGAATAAACTACTAAACATTAGGCCAAAAGACTTCTGACGTTTACAGACAGTAAAGATATCCTCAACACGTGGTCGTACAAAAACGTAACCCTATTAACAGTTGTTTCAAGCGCATATCTCTAACCATATCAATGTTATATTTTACACTAACATCATAATATTTAACAAAAATTTATCATAACCCTGCCTAATCATTATACTGACAACGAATATAATGCTAACGTAACAAAGTTTGAAAATCTATCAAAAATATTAACAGGGAATTTCCTAATAAGTGGTAGAGTTTTCCAAAGAACCAGAGCTTTAACTATAAACATAAACAAAAGTTTTTAACCAAACATAACATAAACAAATACCAAAAATTTTATCCTGACATAACAAAAAAATAATATCTTTGAATAAAATACACAGTATAGCGTAATAGTTTACTGATTCTAAAGCGGTAAATCAGTAAATCAGTAAATCAAACCTCCACATCCCTGAAGTCTCCTATCCATCTACTCGCCTATGATCTACTGAAACTATTGATTCAAGTCATATTTCGAGTATCATTTTGGGTAAAAATAACATAAAAATAAGTTCTTTATATACAAACCTACGAATATATGCTTACGCAACAAAGTTTTAGCATCACTAACATATCATAACCTGACAAAGAATATAATGTACAAATGCAAACCTATCATACCTTGCGTATGAATAATCCGCCAACATTCAGAAAATTTCCTACTTATCAAAGGTAAAGTAGCTAACAGGTCATACAATATTCGATATGTTCCAACTTTTCCAGCATATCAGCATCAGGTAAAACCGTATTATCTAACAAAACCCTTTAACAAAAGGACCAATCTATCAAAGATACCATCATCTTGAACTATGAATTGACACTATCTTCATCAAAGTGTCACGCGTTTCGAGTATAACATCATTTGAACTATGAATAAACCTAGACATTAGCAAAATTTTTGTGGCAAACCTAACATTACTTAACAAAAACTTATCCTAGGCTCACGTTTCTAACACATCACCATTAGTTAACATAGTAATATCTTACAAAACTCATCATTCTCTAACAAATCAGTGTTAATTTCACATTGTCAAAGTAATATTAACATAACGTACCTAACTTACGAATAAACAGTTTTCATTAACCAAGAGTATCTAAAGCAACAAATCACCTCCCGAGAGAAAACCCAAGGGGATGCGCCCCTTGAAAGAGTACGAATCCTGAGAGGGGGGATCACCCCGAAGGGGTGTAAGCGGGCATTACCCCTCCGAAGGAGGGGTAAGGCCTCAGCCCTTCGAGCTGAGGCCAAAACCCGCTTACACCCCTTCGGGGTTATCCCTCCTCTAAGGTTTCGTACTCTTTCAAGGGGCGCATCCCCTTGGGTTTTCTCTCGGGAGGTGATGTGTTGCTTTAGATACTCTTGGTTAATGAAAACTGTTTATTCGTAAGTTAGGTACGTTATGTTAAATATTACTTTGACAATGTGCAATTAACACTGATTTGTTAGAGAAATGATAAGTTTTGTATGATATTACTATGTTAGCTAACGGTGATGTGTTAAGAAACGTGAGCCTAGGGATAAGTTTTGTGAAGTAATGTTAGTTACTTTACGAGAATTTGGCTAATGTCTAGGTTTATTCATAGTTTCAAATGATGTTATACTTCGAAAACGCGTGACAATTGATGAGATAGTTGTCAATTTCATAAGTTCAAGAGATGAGTATCTTTGATTGATTTGTCCTTTTTTAAGGGGTTTTGTTAGATAATACAGTTTTACCTGTTGCTGATATGCTGGAAAAGTGGGAACATATCGAATATTGTATGACCTTTGTATAGCTACTTTACCTTTGATAAGTTAGGAATTTTGCGGATGTTAGCGGATTATCATACGCAAAGGTATGAAGGTTTGCATTTGTACGTTATATTCTTTGTCAGGTTTATGATATGTTAGCTTTATGATGCTAAAACTTGTTGGCGTAAGCATATATTCTTAGGTTAGTATTATAAAGAACTTATTTTTATGTTATGTTTACCCAAATGATACTCGAAAATATGACTTGAAACAATAGTTTCAATAGTCTATAGGCGAGTAGCATGGATAGGGAAGACTTCAGGGATGGTGGTTTTGATTTATGAATTTACTGATTTACGCTTTTAAAATCAGTAAACTATTACGCTGTACTGTGTGATATTTTATTCAAAAGAACTTATTTTATGTGTTATGTCAGGATAAAATTTTTGTTATTTTTATGTTATGTTTGGTTAAAAACTTGTGTTTATGTTTGCAATTATTCGTTGGGATTTATGTTATTTAGACGATGTTATGAGATTTTGTTAAATATTACGAAGTTTTGATGCAAAAAATTTGTTACGTTAGCATTATATTCCTTGTTGTCAGTATAATGATTAGGCAGGATTATGATAAATTTTTGTTAATATTTACGATGTTAGTGTAAATTAACATGATATGTTAGAGATATGGCTGAAAAAGGATTGTGAATAGGTTACGTTTGTACGACGTGTAGGCCTACTTTACTGTTGTTAAACGCAGAAGTTTGTTAATGTTAGTTTGTCATTTGGTGTACATATGGTGTGTTAGGTTTCTTTTCTACATTATATTCTTAGTTCAGATATGTTATATTAGTTTTTTTAATGTTAAAAACGTTGTTACGTTAGCCTATATTCGATGGTAGTAAATAAGAACTATTTTTGTGTTAGTGTTTTATCCAAATGATGCATGAAAAATGTGACATGAAATCAATAGGATTAAAGAATCAAAAGTCTGGATGCGGAGGGGTGGGATGCGGTTGATGGCTTGATTTAACTGATTTACTGATTACTGTTTTTAAAATCAGTAAACTATTACAATTTACTATGATACTTATTCAAAGAACTTTTTTTTATGCTATGTTTATTAAAACTTTGTATGTTTACAGTTATTCGTTGCGTCTCGTAGAATAATTAGACAAGGTTATGATAAATTTTTGTTAAATATTACTGTGTCGATATAAAATTAACGTTATATGTTAGAGATATATGCTTGGAAAAAGTATGAATAGCTTACGTTTGTAGGCAATTGTTAGCTACTTTACTTGGTGTTAGCGTGAAACTTTGTTAAGTTGTTTAACAGTTATTCGAGCAGTAAGTGTGTTAGGTTGTCGATGTGCATTATTTTCTTAGTTCATTATTTTCTTTATTAGATTTATTATATGAAAACATTGTTATGTTAGCATTATATTCGTTGTTATTATTAAAAGAAGAAATTTTTGTGCTAGTTTATCCGAAATGATACTCGAAAATGCGATGTAAATCATAGTGTTCATGTTAAATAACATTTAACGTTAGAGTATATGCATGAAAAAGTATGAATAGGCTATGTTTTGTATGCTATTAGAGATATGTTTGGTTAAGTATGGAACTTTGTTAATGTTACTAAGATATTTTATGATTATTAATGCGTGAGGTATGTTAGGTTTTGGCATTGTACATTATATTCTTAGTTCTTGGAATGCTATGTAGCTTTATTCATGTGAAAACAATGTTACGTCTTACCTATATCGTTTGGGCTAAGTATACTAAGAACTATTTGCTACTATGATTTATCCGAAATGATACTCTCGATATGTAACATGAACTTGAATCAATATCAATAGATCAAAAGGTCATGAATGGCCCGCCTGGATAGGACAGAGTAGGGAGGTGACGGGTGGTTTGAATTACTGATTTACTGATTTACTGCTTTAAATTCGTTAAACTATTTTTTTATATGTTTAGATAAAACTTTGTTATTTTTATGTATGTTTGGATAACAACTTATTTCTTTGTTCTCGGCATATATTTGCTCGAGGATTATGTTAAGGTTAGGGTTAAGGCTATGATTGAAATTTTTTGTGTAAGATATTCTATGCAATGTAAAAAAACTTTGTTACAAGTTAGCCATCAACTATTCATTGGGCTGTCCCGATATTGTGATAAATTGACCCAAGTATGTGAGATAAATTTTTTGTTAAATCATACTGTCTCAATGTAAAATTAACGTTAATATGTTAGAGATATGCACGAAAAAGTATGAATACGTTACGTTTTGCTTGCCATGTTAGTTAATTTACTGGTGTAAGTGTGCGAACCTTTGTCTAATGTTAACAGTTATTCCATGCGATAAGTTTGTGGTTTAGGTTTGTCGTAGATGTACATTATTTTTTTAGTTTGGGTTATGCTATATGTTAGCTTTATCGTTGCGAAAACTTTATATTACGTTAGCGTATATTTCACATTTTGGATCTAATCCACACGAATCACTGATATAATTACCATAGAAAATACCAAAATCTAACAACAAAATCTAACTCGCAGAACCGACCACGCGCAAATAGAGAGTTAGGAATAAAAGAATGAATAAACACATATATAGCAGAAAAAAATCCACTGAAAAACGGAAAAACAAAAAGAAAATACATGGTGGACATAACAAATTTTAAGAAATCCAAAAAAGAAATAATAACAAAAATAACAATAGGATCCACATTATGCTAAATAAAGAAACGGGTCTACTCAGAGAGAATATTTAGCTCCCAATATGGTCTACGTTTCATATCAACGAGTTACAAAACCAAATTAGATAGATAAAACTCTTCACGAGCTCCAATAGAAGCAGAACTCTAGATGAGAATAGATAAAAAAAAGTCGTCCAAACATCGCATCAACACAAATAGATACTCAAATACTACTCTCGCACCGCATTGTCCACATATGTTCAAGAGATTAAATATATAAGAAATACATTCTCAAATAAGAATACTATTAGAACTAAATAATAATAACATAGATCCTCGCGAAAATCCTACAAATAAATGAAAAGTAACACGGAATATAAGATACTGATAACTCCTAAAAGTACTATATACACAAATTGAATAATAGAAGAGATAAATATAATAAGCAAATATATACAGCATAATAATTCAAGTAGCGTGAGAAAGATTGTATAAGTATAGTTGTCCGTAAACAGTAGACAACATTATATTTACTATACGCTCAGGATTATTCAGATAATATAACAATTTTAATGAATGAGCGAATAAACTATATGTAATACAGTTTAGCAATAATTATTATTCATTGACTATAATGATTAAATTCCACAAAGGTATATGAATAAATTTTTTGATTGAATAATAAAGTTACTATGATTAATAGTAAAAATAATCTGTAGAAAATACCTCTTGTCCTGAAATCCTTAGAAAAATGAAACAACGTTCTGCAGCTCTAATATGATTAAGTATAACTTTTAACTGTATTAATAATATTAAGTATAAGGAACTTTGTTTAATGTTAACTAGTTTATCTAGTAGTTATAATAGATGTTATGTTATGAGGACCACTTGTAGTGTACATTATATTTCGATAGTTCAGGGATAAGGCTTTTAGTTTGCTTATTGATAGTAGAAACTTTATTGTTAACGATTAAAACTTTAGCATTATATATCATTATCTGTTATATAGAGATATGAAACACATACAGTAGTATAGTGAGAATAAAATATTTTAGTATAAATATGTATACATATGTATGTATAAAATGTAAATATTAACACGTTAATATGTATAGATAGATATGACTATGAAAAAAGTAATGAATAGATATATAAACATTTGCTATGCAAATAAATGTTAGTTACTTATAACGTATAGATTGATTAAAGTAGTGAAACTTTGTAAACAATAGTAACAGTTTAATTGACATTGCGAAAAAAGTTTAGTTAGAGAATATTGTCGTTGTACATTATTCTTAGTTTGGCTAATGACTATGTGAACTCACTTAATTATGAGTTGATTAACCAAATCACGCATAAGACGTATAATAGACTCTCTCTCATACTTGCATTAATTAAAGTTCAATGTTTACTTGATAAATTTATCGTATATAAAATATATACAGTATATGTAAATTGAAATAATATAACATTAAGCGATTTTAGAGTTTAGGGTATGAGAATATAGGGAATAGTTAACGATTAGTAGATATAGTTAATATAGTTATGTTAGTTACTATTTACTGTTGTTAAAAGTGTGAATCTTTGTTAACGTTAAACAGTATAATTCATAATATTTAGGATGTTTAAGGAGTTTGTAAAAATACGTATAATGAAATAATACTTTTAGTATCATTACAAAGAGCATCCATACTATTATTTTAATGTATAGTAAAAAAAATCATTAGATGTTAACACACATAGACCGCACATTAATATAAAATATAATCAAGAGTAAATGCAATAATCTAGAACAAAAAAAAGACAAATGGTTAATGGTTGTATTTTTAACTTCTCTACTTTAAAAAAAATAAAAATTACTATGCTAATGTTAAATATAAACCATAAAGACATTAGCAAAAAACATAATAATAATAATATGTTAAAAAATTTAAGTAATATGTTGACCCTGATTAAGCGCAAAACAAGAAAATAATCAGATGTAATAGCATTATATAATATAGTAAATTATAGAAAACCGACCAATTAAAACAAGAATCATAGGAGATATAATTTTAGAGACAAGTTTAAATATAACGCGTGGAGAATTTAATATAAAACAATTAATTTTTTAAACATAAATTAGAACATGAAAATTAAACTCTAGATAGAAACAGGAACCAATCATGACGTGTTGGATTAGAATGACAAATTAGATAACACAAACCCCAAAATGAGAATTGAGAGTCAAACAGAGAACCCACCACATAAACAACTAAGAAAAAATAATAAAAATATTGAGAAATAAAAGAAAGAACAGAACTTAGGAAAAATATAAATAAAACATAACATTAATACATTAATAAAAGAAGAAGCACATCGATACAGAAAAAGAAAAAAAAAAATTTATATAATAAAAAAAAAATTAAAAGAGAGAGAAAATGAAAAAAAAAGAAAATATTTTTAAAATTAAGAAAAAAAAATAAAAAATATAAATAAAAAAAAAAAAAATAAATAAAAAAATAAAATTAAAAAATTATATTAAAATTAATTAAAAAAAAAAAAAAATAATAAATTTAAAAAAAATAATATTAAAAAATTAAAAAGACATAATTAAATTAGGCCCATTTTAATTTTATAAATATTCTATATAAAAAAAAAATACAAATGCGTAATATTAATTTAATAAAACTATAAATTCAAAAACAGCCCCTCCAGCGTCGAGCACTTCCCAGAGGCCCTCCTGCGACTCCTGGAGCCTCCACACAAAGCCTCATGAACCCTCCTCACAATTCTATGATCTATGATTCATGTCATATATTTTGAGTATCATTTCGGATAAACACAAAACTATTCATATGCTATTTTTGTTATTTAAACTTTTACCAAGAATCATTTATTAATGAGCTTAAAGATGAGTTTTACGTTATTTTCATTTTATACAAAAAAAAATTGTGTAGTAATACATACTCCATAAACACATTTAAATCAGTAAATATATATAGCAAAGGCAGGACTGATCATACGATTTCTACCCAGTACCACTGACTATTTTAAACGTAACAAAGTGATATTCTAATCAAATAATTTTATCATAAAATCCAAACATAGAGATTCATACTTATTCAAAAACATTTGGATATGATAAACGTAACAAAGTTATCAACATCAATTATTAAAGCAATAACATAAGCATACTTATCCTGAAATATTCAGAATATATAATTTAGTAACACTCATCAAACCATAACATCATATTAAAACATATGAATAATTAGTTAACATTAACAAAAGTATCCATACTATTAACAACAAGTAAAGTAAAATAAACATTGATGACGAATAATAACGTAACCTATACTATACACAATTTACTTACAATAAATCACTGCAATTATAATATTTAACAATAGTAATAACATATTAACAAAAAATTAAAAATATTGCAACCGAGAGAGTGTATATATATATACAGACTCAAAATGAATTATGATAACGTAATCATGAAGATTTTCACATTCAAAATAAATCATAAAACTTATAGACAATCCAAAACTGAACATACGTAATATAATAAATGTACAACGACCAAATCCATAACAATACCTTATATTGAGCTATAGTTAAATAAATGAGCAGTCAATAGCATCATCTGAACTACGGAATATGCATGATACACTCACAAAACTACTAACTAACATCTTAAAACGTAAAAATAATATAAAAAAAAAAAATGAATTAAACAATTAGTTTCATAGATCATAAACTTAACAACAGTAATAAGTAACTAACATTGAGCGCTAATAGTAAACGTAACTAAGAATGCAACTATATTATTCATAACAATATCACGATAGATTTTACATTAACATAGTAACATTTAAAATAAAAAAAATAATATATCTTTAAACCTTGTTAATTTCATTACAGATCAATGAATATATCTAGTCGTAAAACAAAAGTTTTTCAAATCAATAAAGCAAACCTAGCATCAACTGAACATACGTAAATTAATAGATGTATACAACGACAAACCGAACATACCTTATGCAACGATAATAAGTCAAGTCAACATTAATCAAATAGTTCTTCAATTAACTTAACAACTGAAAAAAGTAATACTAACGCTTTAGCATACAGAACGTGATAACACTACTACAACACTTTTCCAATACTAATATAATTCAACTATTATTATTAGTTATATAATAACAATTAACAATTAACAAATAAAATATATACATAACCTAACATAATTATCAGTATACCCGAAATCAACGGAAATATATAGGACTAACAGTAACATATAGAATATTAACATTAATAAATGCTAACATATCATAGCCTGAACTTAAGAATATAATGTAATCAAACGACAAAACCTATAAAACATACCTTATTGATCGATTAATAAACAATCTAACAATTAAACAAAGATACCATTAATATATAAGACAAATCAGTAAATAGTAATAACTAAACATTTGCGTACTAAATACGTAAACAAGTAAAGTAAAATAACTAACAATTGCGTATCAAAATACGTAACATTATTCACACTTTTCAAACCATATCTCTAATTAACAATATTATTATTATTGAAAACGATTAAAACTGTTACAATCTGACAATAGTCATAAATTGACACCCATAAGTAATCATTAACTGACCTAACTAGAAAAATACGCTATAAACGTAACAAAGTTTTCACATCAATAAATAAATAAACAAAATAACAATTGACTGTGAATAACTACAAAAAATATTAATAGTACTAAAATGACATAACTCTTAACATACCTTATGCTAAAACAGAATCAAATCAGCATTAACATATAACAAAGCTCCATATACTATAACAAATCAGTAAAGTACTACCGAGCATAACAAAAAACTATAAATACGTAACTATTCACACAGATTTATTTATTTCAAAATAAACTAATATACTTTTACAGATATCAATTATCATATTCTGACATTATAACTACAGGTAATAATTATATCACCAACTAGTGACCTAATTATTATCATATACTGAATAATCAACTGAAAATAATATGACCAAACATACGTAAACAAAAGTTTTTTGCCTTAACAAAAGCTAACATAATACAATAGATCTGAACCAAGTAAAAAATATAACAATAACAACAGAAATCATTCCAGTCACAATGATAATATCTGGGCTCCCACAATATCATAGACTAACATTAACATAAAGTTTACATACTTATAACAACAATAGTTTAATACTAACAACGCATACAGAACGAACAAATAGTACAGAAGCATGATGATATAAGGTTAAAAAATATTCATATTAACAAATATCTATAAAAAGAGAATAATTAATATTAGATAGTGTAGTTTGTTATATAAAATCTTTAATTCATTTCATTAAAACCATTTTGAGTATTTATTAAAAGAAAGATTGATCTAAAAATTAGAATATTTACATCAACTTTATTTTTCTTGTATTGAACCTCCTTCTTTATTTTAATTTTTTTTATAGGAAAACTTTTTTGTTTTTAAAAAACTTATTTTTACATCAGATCTTCGTTTTCTTATAAAAACGTTTCTTTTTCAAGCTTTTTTGTATACTAATTTTAATATATTATTTACCACAACTCTATCGCTAAAACTTTGTTTATTATTAATTTAAAATATTCTTTAAAATTTATATTTGTTTTTATAAAAAATAAAATTTAATTTTTATAAATTTTAAATTTCTTTAAAAGCTTGTATGATACTATAATTTCTATTTTTAATTTATTATACATTAAAAAATAGTTAGAGTATTATTTATATAAAACAAATACCTAAGCCCTACACAAGCCTCAGTAAAGTTCTTCCCCACCACTCCTCATCCTCCCAGCCCACACATAACTCTACCCCATCTATGATATTTACTAGTATGATCCATTATATTACTAACCGAGCTAACTGATTCAAGATCAATACTGTATATATACCAATAAACAAGAGAACTTGTATTATAATTATATATAAATATTTATAATGCTTCAAATTTAGTTAGGCTTCCTTATAAAAAAATTATAACCCTTTTTCAAAAAAATATTTATAAAGTATTAAAAAAAAAGTCGAGAAATAATTGTCATATGAATCTAATGAATATGTGTGGTAAAAATCGTACAATAAAGTTTTATCACATCAATTTATAAAGACAAACATAGACAATCACCTGTAAACTTCGAAATATAATTATGTACAACACCCCTAAAACCTAACACAGTACTATAAATAACGTAAAATAAACAGATTAACATATAACAAAGTTATTCATACTTAAACAATCTTAAGTATAATAATAACTAAACATTGTCAATACGAGAACGTACCCTAATCACACTTTTTATTTATCAAAATCAATATTCTCTCTGTTTATCAAAATTGTGTTTATCAAAATTGTCTGTTTTTAAACATAATTTTACACATAACCTAACCTAATTATACATACTAGAGTTACAACAGAAAAATATATTATGAACGTAAAATAAAGTATTATGCACATCAATAAAGCACATAACATATCAATAAACATCATGATAATCTAAAGAATATAACGCACATTATGACAAAACCTAATAAACTAACTGTAACGCTCGAAAAAACTAGCTAACAATAATAAACAAAAGTATCACATATTACTATTATAAAAACAGTAAAGTAAACTAAAGTAAAATGTATTAACAGACGCGAACAGGTACGAGAATGAAGTCAGAATATTAGGTTTCTAAATTACAACATAGAGTTATCAAAAACAAGTTGTAAATATGTTTCAAGAACATACCTCCCCCCCTTTTCGAAACATTAACGACAATACTCAAATATAAAGATTTCTTGTTATGAGGTCGGTATATCGAAACAATAAGCTATATAACATCATGATATCTATATGTTTGTCAACATAAAGAGCGGTCAACATAAACTAAATTATTATTTACAAAACAATTAATGTTATATAATGCTAAATGTTACTTTATTAGGTTATAAATAAACATAATTAGCCATAGTAATTATTTTAAGAAAAACCTATAACAAAACTATAAATAACCTTGAGTCTAAAAATCATAACATGATTCAAGAATATAAGCATAACGTAGACAAGTTTTACTATTAATAATAGCTATTAATAATTAGCATCATCTGAACTAAGAATTTTAATCACAACTAAAGTAAAAAAACATAACATATCTTAAATATGAATAAAAATAAACTGTGGAAACGTATAACATAAAGTTTCAAAAATCTTCAGAGAGCTCCAGAATAAACCCAATACTAATATAATATAAATATACACACAACGTAACTACTTATAATTCCCACTATTTACTCAAACATTAATTACATCTAACAACAATTGTATAATTCAAGTAGATTTAACATATAATGCTTATATTATACAAAAAATAATTTATCATAACATTGACTAATTATTATACAGACCAACAAAATATATGCTAACTAAATAAAGGTTTCACATCAATAAAGCTATACTATAGCAATAGTACCCAAAACATAAAAGAAATAATGTACTAATAACGTAACTTAATAACCTAACTCAAATATTTACGCTATATAATTGTGAAATATAACTGAGTTACATTAACTAAAAGTATTCACAATCATTTAACATACAGTAAATGATAACTACTATTAGCCAAAAGCAAATGTACATATCATATTCTATATCCTATTATTATCAAAGCATAATCTCTAAACATATTATAACTTTAATTTACAATTAACAATAATAATAAGATAATCATTTAACAAAAATTTATCACAACCGTGATGTTAAAATATATGCTTACGCAACATTAAATAAGTTTACGACCATTAATAAAAGCAACTATCATAACCTGAAACTAAAGAATAATAATGCTACAATACGATAACAAAACTTACCAATACCTCACATTACTGTTAAATAAATATACTGCTAGAACAATTCACAAAATTCCCTACTTATCACAATATAGTAAAGTAAAACCTATACAGGACATTAGACAAAAAACATTCAAATGATAACTCATTTATACACAACATAATCAACGGCAAATCCACCTATATATCCTTCAAAAACTCGTGGAATGTGAGTCTTATAATCATTTAATTTATCAAAATATTATTGCTCATTTAATTTATCAAAACTTTTCTTGATTGAGTCTGTCAAAAAATATTGATAATTTATTATTCTTTTCAATTTTTTTTTTTTCTTTCAATATCTTAATTTGCCTCAGTTTCGTTTCATATCTGATATGTTTATAATAGCTTCTTGTAGACGCCTTATTATTAACTCTAATAATCTCCGCATAAAGTGTTCTTCATAAGAGTACTGTTCTTTCTCACATCACTTTTTTATTGATCATTTTTTGTTCATTTATCTTTTTCACCTCTTCTTCACATCACTTTTTTTAAATGAAATTTTTTTTGTGTCTTTTGCAATTCCAACTTCTCTTCCGTCTTATGCTAATGGCTTTACATTAGATCATTAATTCTTTTCTCTAACAAAATTTTGAAATCAACAGGAAATAAATAGAAAATTTACGAAATTGACTTTGGAGCAACTACATATAGGTACTTTCCTAATCCCCGTTATAATTTAAGAAAACATTGATTTTCCAAGGTAACAGAAATTCAATTACTTATCAATCTACTACTCAATCTTCCACATAAACACATTATTTTGAAAGCATCTTCCTCTGTCTCTAATATTCTTATAAGCTTATTTTTATCATGGTCTTTCTTGAAAGTATCACCCTTCTCCCACTAAACAATTTGCTGGAGGTTAGAAGTTCTGAGGCAAATCCAGCATTTTTTATGCATCACTCCAATTGAAGGACGTTTTTCATTCTTATATTTCCTATATGATATACTCATACAGCT
>JABUQX010007594.1:0-25000 GCA_015478945.1 Trachelipus rathkii | reverse complement strand
ATATATATATTATTTATATATATATATATATATATATATACTACTATATAATATACACTACAGTATATATATATAATATAATATATTATATATATATATATATATATATATATGTATATATATTAATATTATATATATATATATATAATATACTAATATGATATTAGTATATATATATTATATAATATATATATATTATATATATATAAATATATATTATATATATATTATATATATATATATATATTATATGATATTATATATAGTATATTATATATATTATATATAATATATAGTAGTAGTGGTATGTGTTCTGATATGTAATTACTATATATCGGATATATAAGCATAATAAAATAACTGATAATTTATTCCTATATTTTAGGTATAGAAGATATGAATAATAATAAATCTGAAACTATGTATTATTATAAAATATGGGTTTATTTAGATATATAAATTCTCAAGCTACTAAAATAAACCCTTAAAAAAGAATAAAAACAGTAACAATATAATTACGTTCATTATCTTTTTAAACTTGTAACTACTTTTTTAAATTGATAGTTTGATTTATTAAAATGTGATATTAAAAGTGAAGTTAAAGCAAAGTGCAAGATACTCTCTTCGACCTCAGAATAAGATAGTTTTTCTGTGTATATAAGAATACTTCTACATATGCCGGATTATCAATATTCTTTTAATTATAATATAGTTATAAGGTAATTAATTATTACCTATTACTGATTAGTAGTTCATTATTACGTTTATACTTGTAATTTAGGATATTGAACATTTTACTACGTTAGGAATTATTATGCCACGAGCTGGTCCACTATTTTTTTTTTTATTTATTATAATTTATATTTATATTTTTATATTTATTTTATATTACAATAATTTTTATGGAATCATAATAATTTAATTATAACGTCATATTTATCTCTTTATTAGTGTCAATTGTGGAAAAAGTAATTGGTTATTTATTATATAGTATAATATATTAGAAAGTTTTTAAGAGCAAACAGAGTTAGATATATATCAAAATTTTATAATTAAGAATTAAAAATATTAATATTTCTATATATTATTTTTTATTACATTATATATACAGAAATGTATACGAGTAATTTGGGATCGTTACTTCGCAAATAAGATAATAGGTCTAGAGTGTATTATCGTTACTCACTGTTATACTACGTGTATACATATAATTTGCTATCAAGTACACTTTATATGTATAATTTTCAACTAGTGTCAGTATATGATCATTTTGTGAGCGTTATTGGAAAATTATAATCAACAGGTAATGTCTTCTGGGCAATATGGTGGAACCATTGTTTAGCTGGTGGATCTTTTTTACAATTTTTAAACTAAATTAATTACAAGTTTTATGTAATTTAGTGAAGTTTTACTATATCTAGTGCATTTTATTATTTAATATATACAAGGCACTCCCTAGGAGAGTAGGGCCATAATTCGCGTAGAATGTCTTTTGTCTCGTTATTTCTTTTCTCCTCTAGAAACGAAATTATTATTCTGGATCTCTGCTGATTTTTCTGCTTCTCTATCATTGTGTCCTCACTTATTTTATGATTATCTCTCTCTTCGCGCTTTCGTAACGTTCCTCTCTCTCATCAGCGCGCTAAATTAATACTAATTATGCGGTTAACACTAAAATACCTAATTTGTTATGATTGTGTAGCCTTCGATCTCATCAAGTGAATCTTCTGCAGAATTAAGAAGAGAACATAAGTCCTCATTTAACAATTTATCCCATCTCAAACCATATTAATCTCATAATCTCAAACTGACATAATTTGATTTTATTTTTTAAAAACATCCTTAAAATTTTAAACATCACCACCATTTTGCACCAATCTCCTCTGATATTCACTACAGTATTAATTAATGTCTATACAACATCAGTTATAAATTATACTTGTCGCGCTTAAATATCGGAAGTGATAATTATCTCAATAGGTTGGTGGACTCTTCTCGTTCTCTTTAACTGTCTCTCTATATCCTACTGGCTTTTTCTTCTCTCATTCCTTTTTCTGTCATTCTGTAATACCTCTAATTCTTTCATTAACCCATCCATATTGATCACTAATAGAACTCTAAACCAGTCGGTTTTGATAATGGGCCAATTTCGCATTTTAATATTTTTAATATAATCTAAGCAGTTTCATATATCATTCTCCGTGAGATAATTCTTATCAGTGAGACGCAATAACTCATGTGCAATGCGTAGATCGAGGTCTCTGTGCATATATATTTGATATGGATGAAGCTCCGTGCCGTGTATTTCAGAATTTTACAGGGTCATGTTGGATTCGTATATAAACTAATATTACTTATATTATTATATTAAGTATAAGTTAAGTATGGATGATATAGGTTAGTATTGGTGTGACCCAACTCGCTACCCTTTTCGAGCGTAAACTCACTGACTTTTTTTTGACACGCGACTCTATATTTTGACTATGACCTTTTATTATGGCTTGATATACTTTATTTTGTGGCTAATACCAAATATATAATTTGAGTAATAACCCAAATTTTATTATTTGGTATACCCTAATTTTATTCGTCAATACTACTCACTAATTTTATTTGGCTACCCAAATTTTTGGCAACCTAATTTTTGGGTTAGGCAAACCTCACTTAATTTTAATTTTTGACAACCTCTAATTATATTTTTCGTGCAATACCCTTATTTTGACGTAACCTCTATACTAGAATAAGGTTAGCGCTCTAATAACAGGTATGCGTGATAAGTCAACGTATTGTACAGACATAATATTTTAATATTTTATTGTCCATTGAAATAATAGTATGCAATTCTGCTTTTTTTAGGCTACCTTGAGGAGGTATTAGCTCTATATTTTTTGATGTCTTTACTCTTATTTTATATTTGTATCATTTAATCTTTTCTCAAATAGTATTGCTGAGTTTTAACAAATAGGTTCGCTAGATAGAATCTCGCTTTGATATTTATTATTTGTGCCATCGTGGATACTCACACCTAGTAACTAATAATTTTCAGTATCTAACTTAGAATATCGTATTAGTAATGGTAATTCAATCCTAAACTGATAACACCTACACACACACTAACACAAAACACACCACACACACCCACACAACTTACACAGAAGTGAATCACTATCAATATATATTTAGTAGTATGTATGAACTACTTCTATTACTCAATAATTTAAACAAGTTAATGACATTTATATTAATTACCTTAATAGATTTACATTTACACTATCACAGCTCTTACAACGCTATTCCAGTATTTCCAATAAACACACACACACATTACAACACACAACACACACACTTTATATATACACTTATTATACTAGTAACAACATATTCATCATATGAACTTATATACACACTATTCACTTTAATGGTGACACTTATACATTTTATACATTTTATAGTCCTTCTGAACTTTTCTCTAGTTACGCCACTGAGGACGAGCATCCATATTTGGCTAAATATTCACACAGCAGATTTTACTTACAATATCACTACTCAATAGATTAACTTATTCTACACGTCATATTATTTACTTTATAACTAAACGTGTAGAACAGTTTAAATTAACTACAAGCACATCACAGATTTATTTCTTAAACTACCACTTAAGATATTTATTTTAAACATATCACATAGCAGATTTACTTTTTATACACTCAACAGTATTTAACTTATAATACACATACAGAGTTTACTTTTCATAAACACATACTAACACAGATTACCACACACATATAAGATATATTTAATTTCTCTCAACTTCAGATTCTTACACACACACAATCATACATAATCATATAACACCTACAACTAATACACATACATACTCAACATACATCACACGACATAATCAATAACTACACACTTATATATATATATATATATATATATATATATATATGATATACTATTATATAATAATAATAATATTTGTTCACCCTTCGGATAATAATTGCTATGAATTATTATATTATTATACACATTAAGAACATCATGATTTTACAAGTAATCACTATATACCTACCCTTTTGGTTCTTAGTGGGGTCCAATTTTTGGCCGCACCCTATATTTGTCCAATTCTCACCCTGTAATTTATTTCTATATAGTGCAGCCCTAATATTTATTCGGTACAGCCGGTCTTCAGTGACAATTTTATTGATAGAAATCCAATTTTTTCTCAGGCATTTACCCTTTATGTCATATTTCCAGTGGGTATATAAATACGTAGAGAATTTATAGTTTATTGTGAATCCTCATCAGGGTAGCTTATTTTGATGAGTGTCTCAATGGATTACTGGTTTCAGATAATTTCCGCACGCGACCGTAAGTGTATCTTTAGTACATTGACTTATCAATTAATTCTTATTCTCTATATTTAATAGAGGACTCTGTTTCATAAATAATTCCTCTCTCTTTAGTAATAGATTATTCTACTGTCGCGCGAAAGTTAGCCAGATATAGGGATTTAACAAGCAGTTTAGTAGTATACTCGCTGTGAGAGAACAAAGTGTGCTTTGCTTCTAATTCTTGGTATTAATGAGTTTGCAACACTTACAATGGAAAGAATAAGATGCATAACGAAGTTGTGGGTGTTCCGCAAATCACTAATGTTCTCTTTATTTTCCTCACTCTCTTCATGATTTTTAAGGATAGTGCAATTCTTTTTGCATAGTCCGTAGAAATTGGCTATTCCTGAATGCAAAAAAACTTCCAAATGGAGGGTGAGAATGCAGGTTAAGAGTCGGAGTGTATGAGATTTGTGGTTTTTAATGATTCTGTAGTATGTGATCTGCAGTTGTGTTTATTTTGATTGTCTAATCGGGACCAATTAAGTGTTGTACTTATTTAATAATGTAGCTAAGGGGGTAATTACTCGCTTTATTTTGTGTACTTTATAATTCTTTTTATTGATTTGTTTGTTCTTTTCTCTATAATTCATCGTTATCATTTACGCTTGTTTAATGCTATTTGTCATACTAAATGTGTGGTTACATTTTTTGAATTAATAATGTTTATTTCATGGTGTTATTAAACTCAAGTATTATATACTATATAGATATAGTATAATATATCTATATATTATTATTATATATATATATATTTAATATTTATATATTATATATATAAATATATTAATATATATATATATATATATATAATATTATATATTATAATATATTCAATTATATATTATTATTATATATTATATATACTATATATATATATATATATTATTTATTTAAATTATACTTAGCACCTACACACTACTACACTTTCATGCGTCTCTAAAAGTATAATAACTTTTTACACCCTATTCTCTCAGTTACATTTTTGGTAAATAGCCGCGGCACTGATGCAAAGCTAAGTTGATATAAGTTATAATAGCTAAGCACTTACATCTTTCCTTTGATAATCTTATTCTTTTACATTTAGGGGACGAAACTTTAGAGGAAATACAAAGTGGTCATTGTACCAGAAGTACGACTGTTATACTCGTTCATATTTACATTCTTACTCACAACATACTGTATATGATTTAATTTTTTTGTGTGCTTATTACTAGACACCTATATTAAAAAATTTGATGATGTTATTTGCTGTCATTTATATTGATGGATTGATGCCGCAGAATTGATGCCTCAACTTTGAATGTTCATTACTTTTGTATAAAATTAGACTTATACATCTTATATTGATGGATAAGTCAGTTATTATTAATACCTCATTCTATAATATTTGATGATTCATATCTTTATGATCATTATCAATTTTACTAACCTTTTCTAAGATCTTTTTCTATCTCACACTATATTTCACTATGATAAGAAATCAATAACATCATATATAATATATTAGATATGTTATTTTCCCTAGTGTCTTAAAGCTGACCACAGGACGCAGTGACAAACCTCACATCCTCTACGCTACATAAAAGGATTGGAGGCTCACGCTATACTACGCTTGTGGTATCGTCTCCGCCGCGTCCCCGCCCCCCGTGCTGACTATCTCTCTGGCTAGTCACATAGTATATACCCTGGTAGCCTGACCCTGCTTACTGTGCAGCTCATATATACCGGTCAAGGCAGTAATTTATTCCGCTTATCATATATAAACGGAATTTGAAAAAATATAATATAATAATAGTATTACTATATATATATACTTATGATTCAATTATCATTTTTATTTTGGATACTTAAACATTTATTTATTAATAAAATATTTATTCTGCATAGTATACACCTTTAAAAACGTATATGTACTATAAGCTTTCATTACAGACTAATTCTAATATTTTTTTATATCAATTGCTATTTTGGTTAATTAAATATAATAATAAATTGAATGATAATAGAGATATGATAAAAATAAATAAAAATATACTAACATGGTGATTTAACTATATATAATAATTCAATAAAATAATAATATAATGAATAGTGCAATTCAATAAGTATATTTAAATAAAATTAATTTAAGTAACTATTAAAATTTTTTAAATTAATTAAAATAATTAAGTAAAATTATTAATATAAATAAACCAATAATAATAATATATAATTTTAACAATAATTTACTAGTTTTAACAGCACCAGATAGGCAACAACAGCTAGAAAAAAATTAGAACTTTCCTTAAAACTAGAAAGACATTAGAAAAAAGAATCCGGTATTCTGTTTAAGTTTTTAAGACACAATAGTTTTCTACTTTTAAAATGATTTAATGCTTGATACACAATGTCTTTCGAACTTATTTGAGGATAGATTGAAATACACCATGTCTTAGCTAAGTCTTTTAAATTTAAGTTCTTGCCAAATACTATTAACCTTTATTTCTTTTTCTTTGTTCCAATTTCTTTTATATTAATTTATATATCTTTTATTATTCCTTGTTCCTCGTATTTTTATTCCATTTTGTTCTGGGTTCCAATTTCTTACTTTATTTCCTCTGTTCTTTATTCCTATCTCTTTCTGATTTTTGTTTTCATCTACTTCTTTATCTTTCCTGCCCTTTCTTCCTACCTCTTTCTGTTCTGAATTCATGCATATATATTTCTCCGTCTTTTATGCTCCCTATTTCTATCTCATCATTGATATCTTTCACATAATTGCTACTTCATATATTTTAATATATATCTTTCTGTTTTTTATTCCCTAACTTTATAAATCATAGTTAAATCTATTAAGATGGTAGTGACCTAATAAAGTAACTCAATAAAGGTGATAATATATTGTGCTTTTTAGTTTATAATACATTGCTTTTATACATTGCTTTATAATATCTAATGTTTTTACTTGTACTAATTTAATTACATGCTTATTTTACGGCTTATATACTCATGTATTTATACTGCATTAACTCATTAGTAATTAGTTTTACTGTATTATTTCTATGTTAAATCATATAATGTTTTACTGCTTTTAATATATATATTTATTACATTATGTTTTATTTTGTTTTAAATACTTTTTATTTATTATTTATTATTTTTATTAAATATCTATTTTCTTTCTAATTATTTCTATTTTTTTCTATATATTTTTAGTTATATTTTATTATAGTATACTTAGTGTTATTTACTTCATGCCTATTGTTATATTATTATTTATTTTTAGACCCACACCACACACAACATATCTATTATCACTATAACTCAATGCTGCACTCATAACAGAAATTCATGAAATACATAACACATACAAACACTTGCACAACACACACACAACGCACACTAAACACCTTACCCTTACATTATACATAGTCATAATATTATAAATTATTTTTAAATTTATTTTGAAAACATTTAAGTGTTATTTTATTAATTTTAACCGTAACTATTTAATATATCGTATTAGTAGAATTATATAACTTAATAATAAATCTAGTTATCTAAAAGATAAATTTCCTCTTAAATATATCTTATCTAATTTCATATAATATTTATGCATTTCATCTTTATACTAATATAAGATATAATAATATTTTATATTATTATAATGACGAATTTCTGACATATTTAAATATATAAATTTCTTATTAATTTAACAACAAAACTTGGTCCAATTTCATAGATAACTTTATACCATTTTCATTCCCGTAAATATTACATAGTTATTTCATTTATACTCTTCTTATAATAGTACATAATTAAATTTCATGTAAATTCTAAGTTAAAGTGACCTCAAGGCCTACTTTAATGAGCAGTAGCTACTACTCTATACACCTAACTAATATATATACCTATAGTTTTTTTCTATTTCTTATTAGATATACTCTATTTATCTGCTATTATGTATATCATCATTTTATGGCATGTTAATATATAAGTATAATAAATACTATATAACATAATAATCATTATAAGTCTTCTCTATGCTAATAACATTAACTATGTGTTATTTTATTAAATCATTTTTCTAAGTCTTTTTCATATTAGTATAAAAATATATATACTAAATTATTATATAATATATAATATATTTATTATTTTTATTTCGCATCTATATCAGCTACTATTAACTTAATAATAAAGTTAAACCCTAACTTTTAGAATATATAATTTTCGGAATTTTATTTATTATTATTATATATATCTTGTATTTACTATATATACGTTTGACAATCCATCTAACGAGTAAAATAATACTCAACCAACCGCATCTTCATTATCAATGAATTAACGTAATATACTGATTCTGCTTCTTTGTATATAACTAAATATTAAGTTATTTTGGATAGTTATATAAATATTAATTCATCTATACTTCATAAGGCCTTAATAATATTTAGGATATAATATCCTTTTTGTATTCCCGGGGCTAGATTTAAGTAGTACTTAATTCTCAGGGTTCTAAAGTATATTCAAACTTGACCTTTTCTTGTTAAATTTGTGTGATTTATTGCTATATTATCTATATAGTCATGATATATATAATAATATCGTTAAGGGCCTAAATTTAAGGCGCTAAATTTAGATTATGACTTTTTTGGTATATCCTCAAGTGATAGTATATGTAAGAACTAAATATCCAGGTTCAAAAAGGTATATTTACCTATATATATATCTATATATAAGTATATTTAATACAAAGTAAATTCTAATAATATATGATTTCATTAATATTATTATTTTATCTAAATTAATATATTATTTCTAACATTAGGATACAACTTTAGTATCATGGATCTAGTACGTTAAGGTCTCTTATATAGCATAGGCTTAAGTAAGGTGATATAAATATGTTTTCCTATTACTTTAGTTGTGATTTGCAGTCGGGAGTACAATTCTATATATTCTATATATTTCGACTTCCCTAGTTATTATATATAGTTGTGTCTCAGATAGAGGTCTCCGCCAGATTCTTCGGGTGCTAGTATAGTACCTTATGTATTTTGGACAGAGTGTGTAAGGTGTCATACTTCGCAATTAATATCTTTCGGTTAAAACGTAGTAACATTAATGCTCGGAGACGCAGAGATAGGTGAGTGTTTGAAGAATAGTTCATCTCATTTTAGACTCTGTTCTGAGATGAGTCTACCAGTTTGTTTCCTGTTATCAGGGTTGTGAGATGAGTTTACCAGTTTATTAACCAGTTAATTTCTTATCAAGGTTGTGAGGTGAGCTTCTTAATTTATTTCCTCTTATCAGGGTTATAAGATGAATTTACCGGTTTACATTTTGTTAATCGGAGTTGCAAGTTGAGTTTACTTGTTATCATGGTTGCGAGATAAACTTACCAGTTTATATTTTGTTATCAGGGTTGTGAAATGAGTTTACCAGTTTATTTTTTGTTATCACTGTTGCAAGATGATTTCACCAGTTTATTTTTTATTATCAGAGTTGCGAGTTGAGCTTACCTGTTTTCAAGATGCAAGATAAACTTACCAGTTTTTTTTATCATTGTTTTGAGATGAGTTTACCAGTTTGTTTCCTGCTATCACTGTTGCGAGATGACTTTACCAGTTTATTTTTTATTATCTGGAATGCGAGATGAGTTCACCAGTTCAGTCAGGGACTGAAATGTACGGTGTAAGGGAGAGTGTGTACAAGTGTAGCGCGTTAGCAGTGTAAACTCGGGGGGAATGAGTGATGATAGATTAGCTAAGAAGGTTTTTAATATCCGATGTGATAGGCAATAGGAGAAGGGGCAAACCCAAATGAAGATGGATTGATAGGGCAAAGGAGCCCTTAATAACAAAAAGCATTAGTATGGGTGGAGATAATAGATTTAAGCATGATAGGAATCACTTGGACAAGAGTTGCCAATATCAGAATCTAGAAAAGAAAAGAAAATGAAAATCAAGAAAACTTTAGAAGAATTAATTATCATAATTAATGTATTAAAAGAGAAAAACTGAACAAGTTTATTCAAAGATTATAACAGAATATGTACAAATGTGGCTAAATAAGCCCTGGTATTGAAAGATTAATCTGTTAAATATTTGATTGCTGTAGAATTCTTGAAGATCGGAAAAAATGTGGATTCGAATTCTGTCTTGTCTTAATTGATGATAAACTAAGAATTGTGAGCAAGAGGAATTATACAGTGTGAATGATAGTGACAAAGATGCAATAAATAAATGTACTCTTCTTTGGTACTCTTAAAATCTGTTCTTGCCTAAGAAGTTTGCTGAGTTTGTTACTTCTGTATTAAGTTTGATAAGCTTAATAGAGCAGTGAATCAGCATAATTGTGTTTCTGATCCCCAGAAAATCCGGACATTTTCATTAGCAAGGGCGTACGCAGAATAGATTGAAAATAAAAATTAATTTGGCCGAAAACTCTTTCTGCATCAGGTAGAAATGCGATAATAGTTGAGCATAAATATTTACAAATTACCACTTTACTCTTAAGAAATCATATATGGTTAATATTGAAATAGTCATGATTATGATTCCAAAACCAAAATTACGAAAGATTACACAGAAACTTACAGTTAATATAGTCACAGGTATCTTGGACGATTTATGTACTAGAAGTAGGTTGATACTATCGACACCATTAGATTGAATCACTGAGTTTGTCCAGAATAGAAGTTTCGATCAACTGGAGTGAATTCAATTTAAGTTGTTTTTCCTCCCCAAAACTGAATTTTTTGGTGTGTTTAACGAGCTCCAGAGACAATTAGTATCATTCAACCTGATTCAGTCATTCGGTCGAGGGCCTTGTCCAATGTTTTAACTCTTTCTCCAGACGTGCTGAATGTTCCTATCAATTGCGCTTGTCAAACATGGTTGAGCCAATTGATATAAGTAAGGCATTGTTAATTATTGGGAAAAACGCCGTTGCTTCCTATTTCCAAATTTTTTAGTTCCGAATTTTTTAGTTCCTCACGGTCAAGCTTCTCCCCCCCCCCCCAAATTCACGAGAACCAGGAGTTTTAGCCTCATCATTAGAAGTTGCGCTCTCAGGGTTCATGAAGAGTCTTCAAACAAATACTTTTAGATTTTTCTCTTCAAATGCCTAATATGCCAAAGGAAGCGTTATCAGGACGGATCAAAGTAAGTAAAAAGATCAGAAGCTGGTGAATTCTGCTTTCCGAGAGAATCTGGGGCTTCTCCAAGAAGAGCTTGTGTGAAAAATCGCAGTGTTATATTATGGTATTTGAATCAGTTCTCTCATCCAATTATTCTCATCGTGGTGTAGAAGGGGTAGCCAGGATGATTCGGAGGGCGATGTTTCTGCGAGTGTTCCACCACTTCTTGGTAGCTGAAGATAACATAAGCCTTTTCAGCGTGATTGCTTTACGCACTTGGTATAATTCTCTTTTATCGTCGTTGCTGTTTGAGCCGGGTTGAATCTTTCACAAGTTAAAATAGAATTGTTTGGCTTCACGGAGGTGTGAGCATGTGAAGAGGTCTAAGACCCTCGACTAGGTAGGTTATTTCACGGGACGTGGGGTATCTCCAGGTAAGAGTTTACGATATTTTGCGATAATGCACTTGAAATAAGAAAAGAACATGGTTTTGTGGCAGCAGCAATACAGCTGATATTTATGCATTTTTTTCTTTGTAGCAACATTACCTACTTTTGCCAAAGGTATTTCCAGACACTACCACTATATCCACAATATATGTGTCTTATGAAGGGGAAAATATTGGGGAGAATACTGGGTGTATTTTTCTGGGCCAGTCGGTGGTCTCGGCAAAAATGCTGGAGGGGAAGACTGGCGTGAAGGTTTTCTTCTCAAAACGGATTTACGAACAGGAAAGAAACTGATAATGTCTTTAATAGGGATGGAAACAGTATTGTCGGATTTACAGATCTGTTTACTACAAAGTATTCAGTCGTGTTATGAGCCGTGGCGCGAGCGGAGAGTGAGAATTATAAGGTTAAGCTTTTTGTATTTGTCTCGCATGGTATTTCTGTTACTCTTCCTTCTTCCACTCTTTCATTATCACTGTTATCCTCCATCTAACCTTGATCTTTTTAGTTCTAACGCCAACTTGTGTCTGGATCTAGGTAATTATTTAATTTACTTCTTTCCAAAATCCAGTATTTATATTCGAAACATGGTTTTGTTGCATCCATGGCTTCACTTCCGCACTCAAAAGTCCGATTAGGAAATAAATGGTTAAAAAACACTCCATCATTTTGTAATCTCACTATTTTATTTTCTTTATTTTAATAAATTAAAAATAAATAAAATTCATTAATAATTAGTATATAAATATAAATTACTGTATTTATTTGCACTGTATATTTATTATATACGATAAATAATAATCGTTTTATGAGTTAGTTATATACTTTATATTCACACTCACTAAAGGTCGTTTCCATATTCCAATTTATTTTTATCACAAAAAAAAAAAAACAATATTAGAATAACTTCGAACGAATCCCTATCATGATGTTCTGCACCTTTCGGTAGAGGTTAAATCGTGGTTACTTCGCACAAAATTAAATATAGTTGGATACCAGATGAAATTAACTTTTTGTTTTCTGCCAAGAGCGCCTTGTTACCAGATTATCATTGCATGTTTCACTGCTACATACTAGCCCAGGAGTCTTACTAGCTTTATTTTGTGACAATCGAAAAAAAGCTTATTAACACATTGTGACAAAATATTTGCATTTTGATTTTAAGAAGTTTTGGTTCAATTTATTTTTATTATGTTATCTATTTTTAGTTCAATAGTAGGTGATATATTTATAGTAATATATATATAATTATAGTATTATACTATATAGCTTACTCTAACTATATATACTACCGTTAAGTCTACATATATACTAAATCATATAGTCTCTTATGTACTATAATAAAATAGTCTTTTATTTTTTATATATTAATTTATTTATTTTTATTATTATATATATAATTAATATTACATACCTATTATTTTATAGTGTATATATTATATGATTATACATATATATTAATATTCATATATATATACTTTTTGTATTATTATATTTCTATATATACTATATTATAGTATATATATATATATATATATATTATATAATAGTATATAATAATAATATAGATATATATATAGATATATAGGGTATATATATATGTAAGTACCTAGATATATATATATATATATATTATATTTATAATATTATATATAATTTTTTATATAATATTTATAGAAAAGAGTGATATTTGTAATATTGATAATAATATATATAATATAGTATATATATTATATATAAGTATAATTATTTATATCTGTGAGTAATATATAATATATATATATAAATATATACTTATAGTATTTAATTATAAATATATTATAGTGAATATATATATATATAATATATATATATATATATATATATATATATATATATATATATATAAATATATAAAATATATTATTATCGGTATATATATATATAGTGTCTTATATAGGGTATATATTTTAATATTAGTATATACTATATACTATATTATATATATAATATAATATATATATATATATATATATATATATATATATATACGGCGGTAATATTATAATAATATATATATTATGAGTAGGTATATATATATGAGTATATATATATATGAGTATATATAGTTTTATACATATATGATTATTATTATTTTTTGACTATAGTTTTATTATGAAAACGGGGTGGTAGGTATATTAGTGATATTAGTAAATATATTATTATCTTATATAATAATATAGGTATAGTTTTATTATTTTTTATTTATACGTGATAAGATATATATTATATATAATAATAATTATTATTATTTATACTATACTGATATATATTATAATATATTATATATTATAATTCAGTAGAATAAAGACGAATATGCGTAGGAGGTATTATAAGGAGTATATATGGGTAATGTATATATATATTTATTATATAGTGAGATATTTATATATATAGTAATAGTAATATTATGTAATATTATATATTTATTATATATATTTTACTATATATATATATATATGGTATATTGTTATCGGTGAGTAATATATATATTATATATTATACCTATTATTATAACTTAGGCCAGATATAGAGTTATAGTAGGTTATATTTATATAGTTATTTTATTTATATGAGTGAGAAGTAAGTGATTATTAGATATTATATATTATTATATAATTATATTATATGCTATAGGGTGATATATAGTATATTACTGTTGACGTCTGTTGACGTTTATATATATTACTATACTATATTACTTTAAAATATATATAGTACTATATATATTTTATTTTATATATTTATATTATTATTAGGGTGAGTATTATTATTATATATATTTAGGATAGTCATAAATGTCTTAATGAATATACTACTTAAGACGTAGTGTTATTTTTACGATTTGATTTTCCCCTTGGTGTGAATGGATATTTTTTTTCTCAAATAACTCAGGTTCATCGGCATGGGATGGTAATATTAATTGCTGTGGTAAGTGCGTAATTTTAAACTTAATTTTATTTATAAACCTTATGAACGTTAAAGTTGTGGTAATGTAAACTAGGATGGAAGGTGTCCATCATTGATGTACGGGAAAATGTTGTGCCGTACAGCACACAATGGCGAGAGCCCGTCGGGAGAGTTAGTACTAGTAATTGGAGTGAGGAGGTTCTATATATATATATATATAGGTATTTATACTATTTTTTATGATATATATTATTTAATAATATTAGGGTATATATATTATATAGTAATATAATTTAATATATAATATGATTTAGTATATATAATTTATATATCTATATAATATCATAAATATATATATATCTATAGTATTATATATATATTTATTTATTTATATATAAAAGAGTGTGTCTCTCCATCATTCACATTGACGGTTGAGTGTGCTTACGCACAACCATTCCCGTACATAATGATGGACACCTCCATTAGTTTAATTTATCCACATTAAAGTTTATAAGTTTTAATAATAAATTAATTTTGAAATTTAGATTATACCCCATTAATATTAACATTTAATTATGTAAGATTATTTGCAGAAAAAATATCCATTCACACCAAGAAAATCAACAATCGTATTATACGTATATAGATTTCCTAGGTATATTAGTTAAATAGTGTATAAATATATAGATATAGAGTATAGTACGAATTTTTTCTATCATTGTATTTATTATTCATTATTTTATATATAGTATATGTTATATATATATATATATAGTAGTAGGTATAATAATAGTAGTTAATATATAGTATATTATCATATATATATATTAATACGGTGGGAGATGATATATATATATTATAGTAAATATATTATTAATATATGGCGTTCCTCCATATTTGGTGGCTAGGTGTGCGCACGCACACCCTAATTTAAAAGACTAATAGGTTTTTTTTTTAATTAACACTTCTAGTTAGTGAGGAGGGAGGATTTATTTTTCCTGTTCAAATGATTAGATTAGTTGCTTATACCAATTATCTCCTTCCTTATGTTAAAATATTAATATAAATAATTAAGATGCCTCGTTACGACTTACCGTATCAAAAAGGAAGCTTTTTCATGTGCGCTATATAAAATGTTGAGACTCCATATTTCCGTTCCGCTGTTATTCACGCTCGCGCTTCCCTCGCCGACTCATAGATTTATTATCTTCAAAATATCGTCGAAAACTTGCGCGCTTAAAAATTTATGCATGTAATTTTATTTATATTTTTAATGTAATAGTGTTGTGTATATATATAGAGTATTTTATTTTCTTTTTGTGGGTGAGTATATTATATTTATATTATATGATTATTATATATTTTATGATGTATTATTATATTAGGTTAATATATATTATTAAGGGGATAATATAGTATATAATATAAATATGAGCCAGCGTTCTGGATTCTCTGTCATATGTATCTTAAACAACTATTAAGCTACAGTTTAAAACGGAATAACATTGCGTAATGCTGGTACAATTTTAGGACGGAAAATGTAAAAAAAAATAAAAAATTAAAAAAAAAAAAAAAAATGGTATATCTGCAATAAACTACAATATCTGGTTTCTTTATAGCCGAAAGGGAGTAACTACATTTTTGGACAATCCTTGGTTTAAATCTTCACAATAGGAAAAATGCTTTTATACGTGCACTACTAGGTTGTGGCTCGAGCCGACGGGAACACCAGGGGGGACGTTTTCGCATACCCGTAGGGAGGGGCGAGGAAACCCCGCGACACGCAAGCATTACATAAGAGCGGTCATTGGTTACCCTGCAGATCAACTCTCTGTTAGGGGGGAATTAGTCCTTACCCGTAGTTCCTCCGGCAAAGCCGAAGAGACCCGACTCCTCCATCCTGTGGCCCGGAGTTGACCACTTGTGTATACCCTTTGGGTATTCTTTAGTGTAAAAAAAAAAAGCAAGAATTTGAATAGAAAGTCTTAGTTATTTTAACGAGAGAACCAATACAAAGCGTCTCTAAAAGCCTTGGTAGATCACTAATTTACTATAATTATTAACAATAATTTATTTTATTTTTTTTATTGGTTTTACCATTTTCCTATGTGAAATTTTTACCCAGAGTCCAAATTTGTATTCCTTTCGCTGTTAGCTATTTGTAGTTTTTGATATTAATATATAGCTTTATTTTTTAAGTATAATTATTTATATATTAGTACATATATAATATATGATATTATAAATATATTATATATTAATTATTATTTGTTTGACAATAATATAGGTTATTATTATTATTATCATATATATATTATTATAGGGTCTATTATATATATATATATATATATTATTATATATTAAATATGTATTATATATAATATATATAGAATATTTTTTTTTTTTTTTTTTTTTTTTTTGACAAATATGTCTAGTGTTTGTTTTCAGAATGTTACTTACGTTTTTGATTAATTTCATCAAACAAAAATCAGACGACTTATTCTGTGGAAGAACCATTTATTGAATTTTGTCTTCTTTCCATTTGTTTACTTGGTAATTGGTACTGAAAAGACTCTAATATCTTGATAAATTTGAATAGAGAGCGCATAACACATTTTAAATGACTTGAATATGGATCATGTACCACTTTCTTTTCACAAAACTCCCATCAATTTTTAATATGTTTCAAAAAGTTAAACCTATTATTTGAACAAAAGTATATTTTGTCATATATGTAAAATCTGCTTATATATATATATATATATATATATATATATATATATATATATATATATATATATATATATATATATATATATATATATATATATATATATATATATATATATATAAAAATATAATATATATATATATATATATATATATATATATATATATATATATATATATATATATATCAGGGCTGCGGAGTCGGAGTCGTGGAGTCGTGCAATTTTCCAGGAGTCGGAGTCGGAGTCGGAGTCGGAGTCGGAGTCGGAGTCGAAAATTCTGCAAGTGGAGTCGGAGTCGAAAATTCCTGTGTAAGTGGAGTCGGAGTCGGAGTCGAAAATTTATAGAATTATTATTATTATTATTATTATTATTATTATTATTATTATTATTATTATTATTATTATTATTATTATTATTATTATTATTATTATTATTATTGAAACTGAAAGTATTAAACTGTTAATTTTAAAATGGCTGTTTTATAATAAAAATAAAAATAATTTGCATTATAATTACGTTATACATTTGTTTCCGAAACTGAAATATATTTGTTTGTCATGTGTTGCACCTGCATCTTTATGTCTTTACGATACTTTACCGTATGGTGATTTTTGGAGGATGCGGATAGTAAAAATCACTATACGCGGATTGAGGATGAGGATTTTAGAGTCTTATTAAATATTATATATATATATATATATATATATATATATATATATATATATATATATATATATATATATATATATATATATATATATATATATATATATCAGAGGTGTATATACAGAGAGCAGTATATATATATATATATATATATATATATGAAGGTTGAAGTTTCGTAGCTGTCTGTGGACAAGTGAAGATTTTATCTGCATGGTTATAGGGTTAGACAGTAAAGCTATAAAGTACGAGATAGAAAGATACCTTAGCAGCGAAATATATAGAATATGTTATAAAATACGTACATGTATACATGTGAGTTATATGTACGCGCGTAGCGTACACGTGACTGTTGATATTGTATGCGTACGTCTATGAGTGTTATTTATATCGATATATATATATATTATTATTATTACTCTTTCCCTTTGTTCCACCCCCTTTGTATATATTTATGTATGTGCAACTGCAGGCTGCACAGCCGATGGCTGCCATGACGCAGTCATCAACGCCACACACGAGTTGCCTGGCTGGCACACAGTTGCCTATATACACACACACACACACACACACACACACACACACACACACACACACACACACATGTTTGTTTCTTACTTACACGAGCTACTAACCCATGTGCGCGGCGTTCGCTTTACCCCCACCACCATTAGCTATCGCTCCAGTTGCCATGTCTCCATTGGTTTACCCTACCCCCCTTTGCTCTTCGTTGTTGTTGCTAAACATGGCTACATCATGGCCCTACCTCTCTTTGCCTCACACAATACCTGCGTTTTTCGCGCTTTTGCTCCGCCTTTAGCCCTGCATGCCAAAATCTGTAAACTGCTTTCCGCCGCCGCCACCGCCACCGGGTCCGGGTTCGCCTTTCGCCTTTCGCCTTTCGTCACCGGGTCGCGTTCGCTTTGTCGCGTTAGTGGAGAGAGGGGTTTTTCTACCCCTACTCCCCCATTCTCTTAGCCCCCACTTGTGATATATAAAATTTAGACCGAGATGGAACTCGAATCTCGGTCTCACGTCGCTTCAGCACGGGTATGGTCAGAATGACCGAAACGTAACTGACCGTGCTGAAGCGGCCTTTCAGTCCTCCTTCAAATTAATAATTTTATACGAAATGAAGTTCTATATGTATTTTTAGCATTGAAGATACGAAATAAAATATAAAATTTCCATTTCCCATGCATGCTTTTTCGAGTTCACGGTAAATTATAGCTAATTGACCGCGAACTCAAAGGGATTAAAATCGAGACTTCAAGGATGATTACCTTTTTCTTCGATTTTAATCTTACCCTCAGGGGCTAAAAGAAAGATCGGGCTCTTGTCAAAATAAAACTTATTGTATTTTAATATTATTATTATTATTATTATTATTATTATTATTATTATTATTATTATTATTATTATTATTATTATTATATATATATATAGTATCAGGACCAAAAAGAAAGAGAGAATATATATATATTTGTATAAAAAAAATATAAATATATATATATATATATATATATATATATATATATATATATATATATATATATATATATATATATATATATATATATATATATTTATATATATATATATATATATATATATATATATATATATATATATATATATATATATATATATATATATATATATTAATACTAAATCTCTGACTACATTACAGCTTGATATTACTAATACCATTACTTTACTTACTACTACTTACTACTACTACTACTACTCCTGTTACTTACTACTACTACTACTACTACAACTACTACTACTACTACTACTACTACTACTACTACTACTACTACTACTACTACTCCCATGACTTTTATTATTATGATTATAATTGTAACTATTCATTATTATTATTATTATTATTATTATTATTATTATTATTATTATTATTATTATTATTATTATTATTATTATTATTATTATTATTATTATTATTATTATTATTATTATTATTATTATTATCATCCACCCAACCCCCCTTAAGCCCTAACCCGCTTGTATATTCACATGTACTTGTGCGCGCCGTAGGCTAGCGCACACGAGCGTTCGTTGATGATGCTGTCATCGACGCATGGGAGGTGTTTATACACACCCCTCACCCCCTTTCGTTATTATTATTATTATTATTATTATTATTATTATTATTATTATTATTATTATTATTATTATTATTATTATTATTATTATTAATTATGTTTATTATTATTATTATTATTATTATTATTATTATTATTATTATTATTATTATTATTATTATTATTATTATTATTATTATTATTATTATTATTATTATTATTATTATTATTATCAGCCGCCCAACCCCCCTTAAGCCCTAACCGACTTTGTATATTTACATACACTTGTGCGAGCCGTAGGCTGGCGCACACGAGCGTTCGTTGACGATGCTGTCGTCAACGCATGGGGAGTTGTTTATCTTCAATGTCTGCATACGCATATGTTACCCCTCACCCACCTTCAAAGCGTTATTATTATTATTATTATTATTATTATTATTATTATTATTATTATTATTATTATTATTATTATTATTATTATTATTATTATTATTATTATTATTAGTATATAATTTTCTTGAACTCAGAGAGAGAGAGAGAGAGAGAGAGAGAGAGAGAGAGAGAGAGAGAGAGAGAGAGAGAGAGAGAGAGAGAGAGAGAGAGAGAGAAGAGAGAGAGAGGAATACTTTTGCTACTACTGCTACTATCACAGATGTTATTATTACCACACTCCATCAGCTCTTTTCACCTTAAAAACTTCTACATCTGAAGCCGTGAATCTTAGAGTTATTACAAGTAGAATCAACACGAAAACAACTACGAGTCAGACCCATCCGCGATCCATCATGCACATGAATTATGTATTGAACATATTACACATTTTACTTATAATGAAATTTAAAGAAATTTCATTAAAAACAATCACATTGCAACCTTCAAAACAGTGAAACAGTAAATCAGTAGCGCAAATACTTACCAACGGGGGTAACAGCAGGCTTTTGCTTTACTGTTTTATTGCTTTAATGCTTTAATGCATTAATGCATTAATGCATTAATGCTTTAATGCTTTAATGCTTTAATGCTTTAATGCTTTAATGCTTTAATGCTTTAATGCTTTAATGCTTTATTGCTTTATTGCTTTACATCATATTTTAATATGTAATGGGACTATTTATTAAAACATTTTGTTTTTAATTATTCATCTACATTTTGTTTTTAATTATTCATTTACATTTATAGCGTTCATCTGTATTAACTAAAATTATTATTTTTATTATTATTATTATTATTATTATTATTATTATTATTATTATTATTATTATTATTATTATTATTATTATTATTATTATTATTATTATTATTATTATTATTATTATTATTATTATTTAAAAGTTGAAAACACGATGCGTGGATAGAAGTCAGAACATTATTATTACTCTACAGCAGCTCGTAAAAACAAACGTTCGGCCTTACTTGTGATTGGAGGGTGTAAACCTCATCTCAATTTATCCTCCATTGTGATTGGTCGAGAATTATATATGATCCCTTGTGATTGGAGGGTGTAAACCTTATCTCAATTCACCCTCCATTGTGTTTGGTCGAGAATTATATATGATCCCTTGTGAGTCTAAACTCGTTTCAAACTATAGTCGCTTTAGCTGTCAAGCTGTGAACAAGTTCTCTACTCTATCTTAAAAGTGTTCCACTTCCAGTAAGAGCGCATTATGGTCCGTCTTAATAGGTATACATCTGTACAAGATATCATTCAGTGGGAAGTTAAGATACCGGGATGTGGAGTTGCATTCTTATATAAAAGAAACCCGAATGGAACTGAATTTTTCACGTGTGTTAGTAATTCATCATATTACAACACAAGGCGTGTTTTCATGAGTCCCGATGAATTACTGTGTATATGTAAACACACCGAGGACTGTCTTACTGAATACTTTAACCCTAATGCGGTATTAAACTACTCGAAAACAGTTATCAGCCAGAGCAAAGGAGCAAAGGACAAACAGCTTACTCTATCCTTCTCTAAACATGCGAACACCATAGGCATGGAAGTTAGACTATGGGAAAGGGCTAATGGTTTAGAAGTATTTGAACGTACCTCGCATGGATTCTACATCTCAGGAATACAGCAGCTGAAGTATATGTCAGAGGTGCGCGGGAGGGTGCTAATGCATATGAAGAGAGTGAGTGTGCTATCTAACTATGTAACAGTCGTTCATTATATGTTATACCAGGAATACTACGCATTCAAGAAAATGCTGGTTGATGATTCTGAAACTGTTATTAAACGATTTCTAGACACTATTGATGTGCAGAAATTCATATATCTTCTTAGGAAACAGTGGCAAGAAAGCATCTATGCTGACGATCCAGAGGCCAAACATACTATGATATCTGAGAGGGAGCTTTTTACATATGTGCTTTCGGAAGGTGTTGATGAGATACGTACCTACATGAAGGATAACGATATAAATGACTGGCATATTTGTAAAGATTTACAGAGTATTAATCTTGAGTGTCCGTGAAGATCCTGTGAATGTCTATAACAGATTATACACCCTTATAAATATTTTTAATATTGTTGTAAATGTATTTAATGATAAAATATTTAATACCCTTGTGGATATATTTAATGTTAAAATACGTACGTCTGTGATTAAGAAATTTTCTTTAATTATGTAGTAAAGTTTTTTAAATGAAGTAAGTGTTTTATTATCATGAAATAGACAGTTCGTATATATATATATATATATATATATATATATATATATATATATATATATATATATATATATATATATATGAATATATATATATATATATATATCTATATATATAAATAGTATATATATATATATATAGTATATATATATAAGATATATATATATATATATAAGGTTAAAGGTTATATATATAAATATATATATATATATATATATATATATATATATATATATATACTCTCGAAAGTTCGAAAGTTGCATTGTACATCGAGCACGCTACGAGTATGGATGTGGGTAAATTCATGTTCTTCAGCCCTGCTACATGTATGGTGGCGGGTCCCACAGGCTGCGGGAAAACCTTTCTGCTATTAAACATATTAAAGGATGGTGGAATTTTTGAGCATACACCTGTGAAAATAATCTGGTGCTACAGTGTATTCCAGGAGAAGTTTAATGAATATAATGATGTAGTAGAATTCCATGAAGGGATATACGATATTAAATCATTGGAAAATATACAAGGTCATAAAGTTATAGTTCTGGATGACATGTTGCACAAGTTAAACGAGGATATAGCTGAGACGTTTACGGTGTATTCCCATCATTTAAATATATCTGTATTTTTCATTACACAGAACATTTTTCATCAAAGCAAGCACATGAGGACTGTTTCTTTAAATACACAGTATCTGATTCTGTTTGGACAAAGAAGAGATATGAGCCAGGTCAATGTTCTAGGGTCGCAGATGTTTCCGCTAGCAAGAAAAGAGTTCTTGAAAGTATATAAAGAAGTTACTTCGGATCCATACGGATACTTGCTGTGTGAGCTTCATCCTAGGAACACGCATAGAGTCCTGCTCCGCACCAACATTCTACCACATGAGATAGAAACTGTGTACATTACTGAACAAGTAGTTTAGTTGTAAAGTATTTACCTCTTATAAAAAGATTTAAAAAGCTGAAACCGGCTGAAAAGCGTAAAATAATCTGTGATGATGAGAAGTTCGTACAGTGTGTATGTGAACTCTGCTTGAATCTTATAAAGGGAAATGTTCCTTTAAACAGGCCTCAGAAGGTAAAGCTGCGTCGACATAGAAGCACCATTAAAAAACTCTCCCGTAACATAAAGCATCTGAAAAATAAAAAGAAGGTGTTGCAGAAGGGGGTGGTGTATTCCTACCTCTACTTTTCTCAGTTATTGCTCCTCTGATTACCAAGTGGATATCTTCATAATGAAGAAGGTCGGCGTTAATACCGTTTAACGAGTATGAGAAAATGAAGTGTACACGCCATTTATCGTTGCAGAGATCCCCTAAATCAGCCTACAATCCCACCTTCGTTGCCATCCTCACTGCAAATTCCACCCCCCAATCATCATCATCATTTCTCTCGAGAGAATCAACAACCTTTGAATGCTACACAGTTTCATCAGCAAACTCAACCTTACAGCTTATTCGACCCTAAAGTTGAACAGATAAATAATTATGAGCAAGAGGTTTATAGGATATTAAATTCAGACATTAACATACATGAGAAGCGTATCTTATACCAAGATGCAATGCAGAAATTATTAAGCCTCAAGGATCTGCATCTAAAGGGTACACTAAGTAAGTCTGACATGGAGGAAACAATTTTACCACCAGAAGTAAAAACTGAGATGAAGATCGAAGACAACTTAAGAAATATCCTGGAGGAGAGCCTACCAATCAGGGCTCGCAAATCAGGGCTAACTCTCTATAATATTTTAAAAGAACAAATAACTTGGAATGAGTTAGGCCAAATCATTATTGATGATGAGATAGTTAAAGGGTCAAACATTGTGGATTTAATAGCTGATCTCTCGCGCGATTGGAAGAAGGGGGCTGTAACAGGTTGACCCACAATCAAGCAAGAGCTTCAG
>JABUQX010007593.1:2500-28741 GCA_015478945.1 Trachelipus rathkii | reverse complement strand
TATTATTATTTAGATATATATATTATAATATATATATATATATACTAATATAGATAGGTAATATATTATATATAGTATAGTATAATATATATATATATATCTAGTATATATATATATATATATATATATATAATAATACAAAATATATATATATATATATATATATATATATTAACTACTCCCTGACTTATTACACTAATATTACTACTACCCCTGAAACTTATACAAACTAGCTATTACTAATTACTGAAACTACTAACTGACTACTAACAAAACTACTACTTACTCACAATTACAACTACTACTACTTACTACTACTACGACAATTACAACAACTACTACTACTGCCCTGACTGTTATTACAACTACTACTTGACTACTACTACTACTACTACTAACCACTACTGGTTCACTATTATTCGTATTAATATTATTATTATTATTGATTATTATTATTATTTATTATTTTATTATTATTTATTTTATTAGCGGCCAACCCCGCTTAGCCGATACCCTCCCACCCACACACCTCGGAAACTATACTCCTATCACACCACCTACAAAATTCCCGTACACGCGCGCACGTAGCGCTAGCGCACACGAGCCTTCGTTGATGATGCAGTCATCGACGCATGGGAGTTGTATACAACCCCTCACCCCCTTCGTTATTATTATTTATTATTATTATTATTATGTATTAGTTATTTTATTATTCACCCTTACCCTCCAAAAGTTGGCCTAAACCCACCTTTGTACTTTAATACACTTGGACGAGCCGGTAGGCTGGCGCACACGAGCGTTCGTTGATGATGACGCTGTCGTCAACGCATGGGAGTTGTTTTATACATCTAAACAAATGCATATACACACCCTCACCCATTTTCGTTATTTTATTATTATTAGTATTATTACTATTATATTAATTATTTTATTATTATTATTATTACGATATAAACACAAAGACGAAAAGTGTAGTATATAATTTCCTTGAACTCAGAGAGAGAGAGAGAGATTATTATTATTATTATTATTCTTGTCATTATAATATAAACACAGGGTAGATGAAAGTTTTTTTTTTCAACTGTAACTTTATGAACAGCAGTAAATATTCATAATTTGGTGTACGTATATATATATAATATAATATATATATATATATATATATATATATATAAGGTATAATATATATATAATATATATATATTATATATATATATATATAAAATCATCTCCACCACAAACATCTCACAGTGCAACGGTCTCAGTGAAATGGAACAAAAATCTCTAGAAACGTTCGGTTCTTATCAATTGTTATGGTATATAATTAACCAGCTTCTTTTTTGCACAAGCCTTAAGATCTTGGTCGGATAAAAGACGTATCTTAGCTGAAAGTTTTAAATGGATGGGAATAGGGATCTGTATTTTAAATCGTTCTACGCTGATTGTATATGTTTTAAGCATGCTATTTAGCTCGACGATTTTCTCTATATGGCCATCCTATTTATAATGAAACACCTCGATGTATATTCAAGATACATCGCAGTACTGCAGGTTTCAACCTGCTCCATCGCCCTCCAGCTGTAGCTCGCATTCTATAACCATGTTTCATCGTCTGATGCACATATAACACGCAATCTGAGGGATATGTGTAGGATGATCTATCTTGAAAAATCATGGCTGTGACTAACACAAGCCTATACAAGATTTAGAAAATGTACACTACTTTTGGAAGTATATGTTATAACGCCATTGCTTTAGACTTTTTAAAATTGTCTACATTAATGCAAGAATTAAGTTAAGACCCGCTGCAACTTCCAGAGGCGCGATACTGAATCACGTCAGTTACAGTGTCAGCCCATCACCTTGTACAACTGAGTGACGTCGAGTAAACCGTGAATTTTCATGAACCTTTACCATTTATCAATATCTATCTATCTCTTTGAAATATATATATATTATATATATATTTTATATATATAATATAGTAAAAATATAGATATACTTATATATATACTATGTATATATATTACTATATTATATAATAAATATATATATATATATTATATACTATTGATACGATAAGAGTAATGTAATATATAAGGGTATATTATTTCCGTAATAAATGTAGATATATATATATATAATATATACAGTATATATATATTATATATATATATATATTATATTATAAATTAGTATATATAAAGGGTAAAGAAAACAAGTTTTTATTTAAAGCATTTATAATATGTATTCGGAAACTAAATAATCATTGACATATAATTTCTTAGCATCGAAAATATTTACAAAATTCAAATCGACACAGATATTGTTTTAAAAAACATTTGATGAAAAAATAAACGAGACACTCAAAAAACCGCATAAACTGAGATATACGGAAAGCATGGCTGAGCTCATGCATCCCAATCATTGCTATTTCCTGGAAATTGACTAAGCGGCGAGACTAAAGTTATTTACTCATTAATGGATTTAACAATTAGTTCCACCTTTTTAAAGATGAAATAATGTGAATGAATTATCCAATAAAAATTAAATTCAAGTTCAAAAGAATTCAGTGTTAGGGTGCACAGCGCCATTCTCTCTCCTTGTAGATGACGTGAGAATCTCAGTGTCCCATGATCTCGTTTAGTATCGCGAGGTCGATGTGGATTGAACATTCTGAGTGTCCACTATCCTTCTTTCAGTGCCCTCACAGAATACCATATGGGGCTACTCATTAATAGCAAACAGCCTAAAAACGGGTTCTGTTTATTAAAATAAATAACCCTAATAGCTTTATTTCTTCTTCATTCATCTTTAGTATTTCAAAATCACATGGCGGCTCGGGGTCAATTTCAATAACGTTGTCTGTGCGCCAGATAAACGATAACGGTAATGGATGCTACCAATGCTTAGACTTCCGCTAAAATGAGAGAATTGAGTCCTAGTTCCCTTTCCTCAGACATGTTTAAATGAACTTGCGTTACAAGCGTAGCTATATAGCCATTTTCCTGCCGCTCCGAGATCAAAACGATTAAATTACTATTCTTTGTCGTATTCTTTCTAAGGTTCATACCCGTACCCACTATCACCCGCATGTGAAACAGTGTTGGCTATTAGATCGTGGGAGAAGGTGTCGCGACAATAGAATTGTACCGCCTGTAATGTGCATTTCGATAATCACGTCGCATATGGTAAAGTTTCACAGGACATTCTCTTTGGTTTGCTCCATTTACATGTAAAACGGCACCCCTAAGGCAAAAGGGTGGCCGAATTTATACTGGATGACTCTGTTTTACTTTTCAGTTTCGCTGGAGATATGCCTCGTTTCTACAATTCCAGCTATCACTTTTGCCGACATGGATTTACCGAAAGTATTGTGAAGCAATGTTTGGAATGCTTGCTGAAATATTGTATGACTTGGTCTGATGTGAAGTCTTAAAATCACCTTAGCCTCTCTCTAAACATAGACTGTCTGATCGCTAGCAATACTTAGGACGAGTATGGTGTTAACAGCAAGAATTATCAATATTTTCACAAATGCCTTTTTGGGTGTAGAGTGATGACATTCACCTTCTAATTAAGAGTTAAAAATACGTATCTAGCAGTTTGAAAAGACACAGGTTTTGTTTGGACATCCGCGTAATTCCCATTTGTAGCAGTAGGATACTGTATATAATCTCTTAATAAGTGCTGTTAATTTCGGTATGCATGTACCGTGTATTAGTAGCGTGGTCTACTAAAAATACTAGCATCTACAGACTCGTAAGGAATGAGAGGTCTTTTTTTGAGTTTTTCGTAGAAATGAATAAATCAAGCACTATTTCGTTAAACGTCACGTTAGAATTCATAAGTGTTAATATTACTATGCACAGCATATATGGATTCTTCATGTAAGGACAGGAATATAAATAAAATACATGAATTTAATAGTGTGGCCTATCTTAGTTTGTAAAAAAACGAGTATATTGTAATTAGATGAGATTCTGACTTCAGGGAGCTCTTCACTCAAGTCATTACACGCTCTCAGTAGATAGATTCAATATGTAGACATTGAATGGTAGGCCGCCTAATCATAGTGCTGATTAACCCAGTTGCCAAGCTGTAGTTTCAATAGCGCTCAAACTTACCCTCTGAGTTAAAAACAAGAAAAATGGCCATACTATATAGAGTTGTGACTCTGTATACACTATGTGTCGTCACCTGTTAGGAAGATCTGTGCCATCAGGCATCGTTCAATTTTCGTGTTTTTAAAATATAAGAAACAACATGGGTCTGATACGGGTATACCTGGATACTTTTTGAACGTCTAAAGGTGAACGTTCCTCGCTCTAGTGATATTTTGTGTGGGTTAAATTTTTAGTAATTGCATGATGAAGTTTGTCCTATTCGTACTATAACTCTCTCGTTCTATTACTGAAGTAGGATTCATCGAGAAGAGATCCAGTTCGCTCTTGTGCAGGTCTGGACTAAGGTTCAAGTTGGATAGGTTATTATAGTTCATCATTTGTGTCTCGTCTCTTTGGTGATATTTAGTGTATCTCGCGCCTAAGATAATGAGACAAAGCCTCAGATGTAGGGAAACCTCACTTAGTAGTACGATGGTGACGAAGATAGCGGATAAATGTTGAAGGATACCATTAGTATTGGATCTGCAAAGCTCGGATCTTCAGAGGCAAATGAGTAAAAAGCTACATCAAAAAATTTACCTTTTTGCTATAGAACCTTCTCGTAGCCTTTTTACCTGAGGGCTTTTCGGGTTTTTCTATTGAGCTTATGACCTTTCTTCTCTCTTCAGAGCTCTCTTAGTCATAGGCTTTTTCCTATTTGTGACATTCCTGCGACCTTTAACTTTAGCCCTGCCATGACCTGTCATTTTACGTCTTATTTTGCGTTTAACGTCATCGAGAATCTCGTCAGAAACCTCAGCAATCCGCCTTTTTAATGAAGCACGAGGATTGGCTCCTGTCGCTATATCTTGCATTGTGTGCAGACCTGTTCTTATAGCTTTTTTACCTAAATATTCACCTTCTCTTCTTAATAAGGGCAGTGCGCTTTTCCATAATTTAGTGGAAAATCCTCCAAGACCACACCCCCCATTTGTAATTTTGCCGCTACGAATACTCCATGATTAATTAACTAATGTAACTGGAGCCTTTCTTTCTATACTGTCTTTACACTGTAAGAGTGTATCAATGAATGAAAAATGCAGTTGATTATGTCCCTTATATATCCTGCAGAGACGCCTATTTCTTGAATGAATTCCAGTAACATATAGAAGAGATTTTCAATTCTGATTAAAATAAATGCCTCCATCATGTTATAGTGAAGCGGACGTTCTTTCTAATGTGGACTCTTACCACATCAATTGCCACTTGTAAATGGGTACGGCCGTCCTTCCACATTTTATATGTACTCTTATAGAACCGATCAATGATCTATTCAGTGAGAGATAGTGCACATTTGGGAATGTTATTACCTTACTCTCTTGAGGAAATTAAACCACTCTTAACAGAGGAGCTGTAATGTCGCCCACATACTGGTGATCCACTACATCAGTGTAAACGTATGCCATCCCCGGGTGTTTGAGCATCTCGGAGGTAATACAAGTATAATGTAACACCCTGTCTTGCTCGTCGATTAATTCTTCCTTGGTTATATGCTCGTTTTCTACTGTTTTCATAACCCTTTTCAGCATAGTAGGTACATCATGCAGGATGTCTAACCATCCTTTACGTTCATGGACGTGTTTCCGCTGCCATGACGATCTCCTGAGGAAAACCACACCCCCCCCCCCCCCCCCCCAGTTCATATCTCTAAGGTTTATGCCGGTCTGTTCGATCTACTCTTATAAGTAAAGTTACACTCACGGTTCATCTATTAGATGCGCCGAAAAAACCTGGTCGCCACCAATGATGAATATCTGTGTGTGTTTATATATGCTCTACACAAGTCAGTTTACTAGTACTCTCTTCTCTAAAACGTCTCCTTCTATAGATAGGAATATCATATAGCTGGATAACGTGGCTACTATACGCAGGTAGGAATGTCTCTCACCATCACTCCTCTCTTCTATTCAGAGCAGTGACGTTTGGTCTCGGTAGGCTAGTAATGCGGTTGTCAGACTCACCTGTGTTTCTTCACATCAATAATAGTTTCAAATATTCAATCGACACTTCTGTAAACATTCATCCAATAAAGATTTATGCGGGACATTTTCCACATCTGTATTTAATATTTCACACAAACCTACTTCATAAACGTCTCTATTAATGTCTATAGGGTTCAGTAACTCTGTCGTCGAAGTTCTGACATTTATCACTCCTTTCAGGATGTAGATTCATCTCGATTAGCGCGGCTCTCGAAGGTCAGATGTTTGTATAATATTATATGTGCATATCATAACTTCGTCCTGATAGGTAACGCAACAGATTGACACTAGCTGATATTAATGTATCTTGTTTTTTAGGGAAGTATAGATGTGTCACTTGACTTTTTTGTGACAAATAATAGAAGTTAAACTTGTCAGGGTAACCCATCCATTTAAGTACTGTTTATTTCGACCCTTGCCTTTCGAGCCTAATATCTTTTCAATTTTATACACATTACTTCCAGGATTGAACGTATTTCGAAAATTTTCCTGATTATAAAAAACCTCTGTTATCTTTCACCCGTCTAAATCTCCAGATAAAAATATATTTTAAACCGTCACCTATGGGAAAGTCTCGTAAATTATTGCTGACTTTGAAAAACCTCGTAGACCACCCTGAATTCATAGGCCTTCCTAAACCTTTCGCCTCTCTGGAAAACTTCAGTTGAACATAAAATCGCGTAAGCATACACCTTAATTATCCTTAATTTTCCTGGCTCTTCGTTGTGGCTGAGGCAGCAATCGAGGCTTTATTTTCGGATATGTGTTTCTAGAGGGGTAGATTTTATAGTTCTGTGATTGAAAAGACCTATTATAAGAAGAGCAAGGTCTTGTAGTATTGTCAAGTATACTTTAAAATATCATGGCGGGTAAAGTACGTGCATTTGTCTTGATAGTTCGCTAGTAACTCTTCAACTATAGCTGCTTATCACTGAGAATGTATTAGTAATAAAACCCATGTCATGCTCTTTAACTAATTTTTGAAATTCTACCTAGAAATTCAGTCCCTTGGTCCGTCCACAGCATTCTCGCCATCGCCTGTCCACCCTCTAAAATGGTTCTCCAATTGCTTCAGAGACATACGCTAGACTTTTTTATCTTTTTTAAAGGTTTTATTACCTAAAATATTCTCATAATATACTCACAATTCTCGTTAATTGGTATATTATTATTATAAAATAAGTTATTATTATATATTATGATACTTCATCGATTAGAATTGGAAGAGTGTCACGATAGTGTAATATTATGATCTTCATATTGCTCTGTTGAGAATAATGATAAATGGCTGAAATAACAATGTATCTCGAAAGAGCAGGGGGCTATGGTTTTCCGGTAGGAAAATTTTCTGAGACGAGAACAGGTTATGTAGAGTGTAATATGCATATCAGTCATCGATGAATAAGATATATTCTCTCTCAGGCTCTATACCTTCTCACAATGCTCCCACTCTCTCTCTGGCTATAATCTAACGAGATGAGACACTTCTTGTAGAGCGCACTCATAGATAGGTTTAGAGAGCTCTTCGTTCTACTATTAGAATAACTTGACTTAGTAGTCACAACCACTCCTTAGAGTTCCTTCCAATGTGTTGGTCTATCTGAATCATATCTATAATACACACTCACCACTACTACCCCTTAGTTAATATATAGTCCCCGACCTGTGGGGTGGGGCCCACAAACTTGCTATCCAGAATATAATATCTACGTTTATATGACTAATAATATATTGTAATTAAAACATTTCTATATAGGTCATATAATTTAAGTGGATATATAGGCGGTGAATAACACAAACCCACCTTATCATATGTCTCACCATTTAGTTGTTCACTTTATCACAACTACGGCCAGTAATGTTGTATTATATTATATATGTGAGTGATTGGAATTCATATACCCATGCTAAACAGGACCACTATCAAAAACCATAGATCGATCTTAGTATGATTGTGAATCTTTATTATATATCATCACAAACTGAGCAGGACATCATTAGTACCTCTCTCTATCATGACACACACTCTCAAACTGTTATAGTGTGTATAATGAGTAGTATGTACATAGCATCGTGATAATGAATATTATAATGATAAAATATTGTACATCTCAAGTGTTCTCGAAAAATAGAAAGCCCATCACTTACCTGAGCCTCTTTTATACTACTTTTTATGTGGAGTTGTTATCTATGCACAGTCAGATAAAATATTTACTCACTTAGCAGCTACAATATGGATACTACCTCGATATATACTGAATCACATTCTATACTAATATATTATATATATATATATATATATATATATATATATTAGGAATATAATCGTATTTCTCTCATATAGTGTTTGTGGGTTCATCCTCTGGGCCTCAGGTTTAGTATATATAGCCACGACATACTCCCTACTCACCCATAAATCCGCCATTTTACTACTTTATTAAGGAAACCTTATATTACGCCGTCTTGTCACTACATAACTCTAATATTATAAATTGCATCTCAAGTATAAAATTTCCTTTTATATTATAGTAACATCCGCTAGCGATACTATCGAAACTATTTCTCTTTTTACGGTTCGTGCCAGTGTACGGGCTTTTTTCTGGCGTCGTATTCTCCTTAACTCCCACCTGTGTCGCATTTATCTGACGCCGCAATAAGCGAAGCTTGGCCTAGTTACCAACGGACCTAGATATCTCGATAATATCGCAAGTTTTAGGATCCAGTACTCCTAAGTTGCTTAACTATCTCGCCGTGGTGTTTTCACGATTAAAGAAGCGATGGAGGACTCTTTATCGATCCTCGAAAGGCTACTTCGGACTTATATCTATATGTTCTCCACTTTCATGATTACAGCTCTCTTCCCTTTCTATCACACAATAACTCGCGCGTAAAGAGAATACAGGTCTATTCAAAGCCACAATGTGTGTTATATACCTTTTATATCTCCTACCTCATCCATCAAATAAATCGATTTCGCCTAGCCTAATTCTCAAGATGATGTCTGTTTAAATTTTATGAGAGTTTAGTCCTGATGCTCGGAAGCCACTCGTCGACTCTCAGCTCTCTCCTCCATAGATACTCTCTCTTAAGTTTGATACTCCTCTCGGAGGCATCTCATTCTCATGGTGCTATCTACTTCTACGGTTGGAAATTTGTTTCTAATCAAATCTAGTACAACATCTATATAGTGCACCTTAGATTGCAAATCCTTGAGGCTTATAATTTCTGCATGGCATCCTGGCTATAGATACGCCTTCTCATGGATGTTTATACTGACGTATTATCTAATATCCTCGTATAGAGCAACAACCCTCCTTTGTCGCCGCTAACTAATAGTTACTTTTAGTACTATTCTACATCAACTTTAGGTCGCAGTAAGCTGTAAGTAGAGTTTGCTGCTGAAACTGTGTAGCAGTCAAAGGTAGAGTTTGCTGCTGAAACTGTGTAGCATTCAAAGGTTGTTGATTCTCTCGAGAGAAATGATGATGATGATTGGGGGGTGGAATTTGCAGTGAGGATGGCACCGCGTAAGGCTGTGATTGTGTAGGCTGAGTATGGGGGTTCTGCATTGAAGAAGTAGTATTACACTTCATTTTCTCATACTCGTTAAACGGTAATACGGCGACCTTCTTCATTATGAAGATATCCACTTGTTAATCAGAGGAGCAATAACTGAGAAAAGTAGAGGTAGGAATACACCACCCCCCTTCTGCAACACCTTTTTATTTTTCAGTTGCTTTATGTTACGGTAGAGTTTTTTAATGGTGTTTCTATGTCGACGTAGCTTTACCTTCTGAGGCCTGTTTAAAGGAAAATTTCCCTTTATAAGATTCAAGCAGAGTTCGCATACACACTGGACGAGCTTCTCATCATCACATATTATTTTACGCTTTTCCGAAGGCTTCAGCTTTTTAAATCTTTTTATAAGAGGTAAATACTTTACAACTAAACTACTCATTATTCAGGAATGTATACAGTTTCTATCTCATGCGGTAGAATGTTGGTGCGGAGCAGAACTCTATACGTGTTCCTAGGATGAAGCTCACACAGCAAGTATCCGTATGGAGTCGAAGTAACTTCTTTATATACTTTCAAGAACTCTTTTCTTGCTAGCGGAAACATCTGCGAACCTAGAACATGACCTGACTCATATCTCTGTCTCTGTCCAAAGCAGAATCAGTACTGAGAGGTGTTTAAAAGAAACAGTCCCTCATTGCTTGCTTCGCGTGAAAAATGTTCTGTGTGTAATGAATAAATACAGACTATATTTAATATGACTGGGATACACCGCCCCATGACACGTCTTCATCTATATCTGTTCGTTTACTGTGCGCATGTCTCCAGGAAACTATAACTTTAGGACCTTGTACATTTTCCACATGATTGATTAATATCGTTCTCTATTTGACTCATCTTTCCATCCATGAATTATACCCTATATTAATTATATTATTAAACTTCTTCTGGAATACACTGTAGAACCAGATTATTTTTTCACAGGTGTATGCTCAAAAATTCCACCATTCTTTAATATATACAGGCATCATCCGGTCTCTTTTTTATTTTAATCAGACAGACAAGGTTTTCCCGCAGCATTGTGGGCCCGCCACCATAATTCTAAATTATATTCTCAAAGAGCGCTTGCCACTAGAACACATTGAATTTACTCACATTCCCATTTATCGTTACGAGTGCTCGACGTTACAAAGCAACTTGCAGACGGCTGGGTGAGAGAGCTTCTAAATATTGACTTATATATATAATCTAACATAATTTTTAACATAATTAAAAGGTTCTCTAAATAAAGCTGCATTTCAATTTCTATTAATATAATTTATATATATATACTACTTATTCTATAATTATCGTTTATTACTTTTTCAAATCACCTCACTTATTAATAATACAATCAATACTTTGGATACCAATAAATATCTCTCTTCATATACTACTTCAAAACTTCTTTCTGAATTATCTATGCAGACGAATAAGGCCAATCATGCATAATTTCCCCTTGTACAACATCAAACTAGCTTAAATATGTGCAACTACTGGGCCCAACCGAATCACATAACATCATCTTCTCCCATTCATATTTAACTTCCCTCATTACAGCTCCATCAACATTCCAGTTCCAAAATGGAAAAAATGTTATATAAAATATTTTACCGACAAATAAACACGAATTCTTATTAATAATAAAAATCAAAATAATATAAGATAATTTAAAGTGCAAGGACAAAAAAATGTTATATAAAATATTTCTCTCCAGTCTTTTGTGTTTAATAATGTTGCTAACTTTTTCTTTCCCATGTTTAAATAATAGCAAATTATTCTAAACTACACTAAATAAGTAATTAGAAAAAATATGAGATCTTGTTAAGAGTCCATACGTCCATGAGTTTCACTTAGGTCAAAAAAGTGCTTTTTTAATACCAACGGAAAGAGAGACAGCCGCCACACTTAGAAAAATTAACTGAAGTAAAATATTAAAAAAGGCAATACCATTATTTCAGACGCTTTGTAATTATATAATTAATTATCTACATTAGATTTTGTTCTTTTAGTGTGAATTTTCATTCTGTATTAAACCCTCACTACCTCCAACATTTTCATCTCCGAATATTATAGATGACCATGATGGTTCTACAATAATTTAAATTAATTAATATATAATAAAACAATACTGCTAATAATTAATCATCACTCCAAACTTATCTGTATGTTATATTTCACTAGCTTTACTAGTAAAGTAGGAAAAAAGTCTTCTCTCTATTTTCCATATACAGTATTTAGGTTATAAACTTTCAAATGCCATGTAATGACTTTGTGGGCATTTTATTTGGATTGCATTTTTCCCCTTAATCTAATGGTAATTACATGCGACTCTCACCTTTTACTACCAAATGTTAAAGAAAAAAAATTCAAGGATCAAATTACAACGTCATAAAAATGTTTTAGATCACAATAAAATCAACAAAAATGAAAATAATAGAAGTTATAATATAAGGGAAATGGAACAACCAACTTTCAGGCTCCTAATTCAAAACTTAATTTTCCTGGTAAATACTGATAGAGGGATGTATACTCATGTATTTTACTTACGAATTAAGTACATTAGCTGCACAAAAAAAAAAAGTTGAAGATAAAAAATGTTAAACAATATCCTAAAGGCAAATTGCAAAGATCTGAAGTTGCTGTGGAGGTTATGGGTAGCAGGGGGGAGTAGCATGGGATGGGTCATACTAATTGAAGTGTACTCTATATGTAATAAATCCAAGTTTTAAACCTAGCTTTGATTTTATCCAAGGGTCAAAAAATCCATTATATATATATATATATATATATATATATATATATATATATATTCTTATATATATATTATAAACATAATATATTATATATATATATATATATATATATATTAGGGAGTACCGATAGTTCGGTATCGGTATCGGTAATCGGTAGTATCGGGCATTTTGGATTGGTAATCGGTTATCGGTTAAAATGGCCGATTACTTAGCCGGATACTTCTACTTTTGGGTAAAAATATGAGAAACTTTAGATTAATCTATGTTCGATTATAGATAGCTAGTACCAACTATGTTTTTTTTCCTCGATTTCCTTTTTAACTTAGATTTTTAGCGTTCTCCAACTTGTCTTAGCGTAAAATTTAACCTATTGGACAGCCGATATTATAATTTATACAGATTTATCTACTTTTTTAGTTTATCAATAGTATTTTTTTTTTTTGGTACCGCAATTTGTTGGGGCCAGTGAGTGCGAGAGAGTTTTTTAATCTTTTTGGTTTTTTATTTTTTTGGTTTTTTCCTGTAAATAGGTTTTATCGTTTTAAAATTTAGGTTTTAGCGTACTGAATAAATTTTCCTCATTCCTCTTTGGTTTTTGCCTATTTGTTTCTGTCTGTTTTTTTTGTTGTTATTTTTTTTTTTTTTTTTTTTTTTTGATTGGGTGTGCGTGTGCGTGTGGGTGTGCGTGTGTGATCATTGTGTGTGTGTTGCGTGTGAGCGGGAGTGTTGGTTTGCGTGTGCGTGTGCGTGTATATTGCACAGGCGTGGCTTTCTTTTGACCTTACCAACATCAATGGCTTGCACTCTAAATCTGCATCCATGGAATACTACCTCTCCAACTTAAACCTATTTTATGCTCTTGTCTGAGACCTAGATGGCTAAGAAATTCATCCTTCAACTCGTTTAATATATCCAACTATAACTTATTTTATAATTTCCGTTTGAAGGGTGGAGTATGTGCCTATGTAAATATAAACATTCCTATAACACGTCTCGAGAATCTCGAATCTCCTAACTTCGATGTTCTGTGGCTTAAGATTTTCTTCCTTCTACTACAAATTCTTATGCTTCTGCTACGTTCTTCCACTAACCAGAACGTGATTCATGCCTTTTTTGATTTACCTTACTACTTTCTCACGAGACTGTCTATACTTCTCATCCAAATACTGAGGCCCTCTATTTAGGGGATTTCAATTTACACAAAACTGAATTGTTGGGTTCCCTCGTACTGATTTAGTTGGGAGGAAACCGAATCATTCAGTATTCTCAACGTCTGGAGCAAACTGAATTAAATAACCTACACACATTCCGGATCGTCCCAACCGATTCTTGAACACACTTGACCTATGTTTCACCACTAGTCCTTCTCTCTATAAATACACCACCTTCACTCCTATCGGTAAATCTGACCACACCTTAAATCACTTAATTTTAATACTTTCTCTCCAACATCTCATCCTGCCCTATGCGGTTTTTCTGGCACTTTAATCGGGCCGATTGGGCATTGCGTTGCTTCTACGCTAACTATAATTGAAGTGATGCTTTGACTCTTAAAACGCTTAGATTCTGCCGATAAAGTGGGAACTGTAATTGTTAATGGGATGAGCAGGTTCATTCCTTTTTGGACTAAATCTTTTTCTCCTCAAAATCCATGGTTCGATCGTGCTTGTTCCCTGGCCATTCAGGCTAGAGACAATGCTTATCGGGTGTGGAAAAATTCTCGTTCTTCTATCACTCTTGCCAATTTTCATTCAGCTAGAAATCGTTGCAGGGACACTCTTCGGACGAGAAAGCGGACTTTCATTAAACGAAAGGGCGCTGACCTCCTTGTTTCTCCTACTGACAAATCTTTCTGGCCTCTTGCCAAAAATCTCTAACAACTTCTGTTAATCTGCCTTTCTCTTATTCGCTCTGATGATTCTGTTGTTAATACTCCAACTGAAAAGGCCAATCATCTCTTTGGCCTCCTATTTTCCTCATTCAACCTAGTAGTTATGGAGCCAGTCCCGCCACCCACTTTTTTCTATTATAAATGAATAGAGATAATTGGCTTAGAGGAGAATGATTGATAGTCCCGAAGGGCTATCATTCGACAAACATGACAAACCGAAGGTTTGTCTGTGCTATTTTTGTTATTTTTTATTACGCGCGCGTGCGCATACACTATACACATACACATTATTATTATTATTATTAGTTCGAAGAAATTGAGATCACGGAGTGATCTCAATTTCGAGCCGACTGTGGCTCCGACTCCGACTCCGACTCCGACTCCAGCCCCGCTTCGCGCCGCTTAGCCCCGCACCGCATCGCACCGCACCGCACCGCACCGCACCGCATCGCACCGCACCGATTCCGTCGCAGCTTCTGAAGTTTTTTATTATTATTATTATTATTATTATTATTATTATTATTATTATTATTATTATTATTATTATTAGTAGTAGTAGTAGTAGTAGTAGTAGTAGTAGTAGTAGTAGTAGTAGTAGTAGTAGTAGTAGTGGTGGTAGTAGTTAGAGTTATCGTATTGGGTTAAAATTTGGAGGGGGGTTAGGATGGCGGCATATCCTGTTTGTATACGAAGGTTACATCCCCCTGGGTCCCCCGAAGGGGGACCCCACAGGTGTCTAGGATCCCCCAGAAGGGATCCCGCCCCAACATTAAATATTGATGTAGTAAGCTGAAACTTGATATACAACCTTTTTAGGTTGTATCTTAGATGTATATGGGGTAAAATGACCGATTTGACCAAATTCGGGGACCAGCCCCACCAAATCTGAAATATTGACCTAGAATGATGAAACTCGGTATACAACCTTCTGAGGATGTATCTTAGATGACCCCGGGTGTAAAATGACTGTGGGTGCCCCAGACGGGGTACTCACCCCAAAATCTGAAATATTGATGTAGAAAGCTGAAACTTGATATACAGCCTTTTTAGGTTGTATCTTAGATGTATCCGGGGTAAAATGACCGATTTGACCAAATTCGGGGACCAGCCCCACAAATCTGAAATATTGACATAGAATGATGAAACTCGGTATACAACCTTCTGAGGATGTATCTTAGATGACCCCGGGTGTAAAATGACTGTGGGTGCCCCAGACGGGGTACTCACCCCAAAATCTGAAATATTGACATAGACCAACGAAACTTGATATACAGCCTTTTTAGGTTGTATCTTAGATGTATCCGGGGTAAAATGACCGATTTGGCCAAATTCGGGGACCAGCCCCACAAAACTGAAATATTGACCTAGAACGATGAAACTCGGTATACACCTACCATATAAGGTACTCACATCATATATGGGTTAAATAGCCGTACACAGCCTAAAGGGGGTCTCCGGGACCCCAAACTTAAATAAATAAAATTTCTTATTCTTTTTATGTTTATAACTTTCAAATTTACGTTTTTACATAGTCTAAAGCAGTAAATCAGTAAATCAAGCCACCCAACCCACCCTCCTGACCAGTTGTGATCTATTGATCTATTGATCTATTGATCTATTGATCTATTGATTTAAGCAAAATTTTTACTAAAATTGTCATGTTTTACATACCCTAAATCAGTAAATCACTAAATCAAAACCACCCAATCCACCTTCCTGACCAGTTGTGATCTATTGATCTATTGATTAAGGCCAAATTTTTACTAAAATTGTCATGTTTTACATACCCTAAATCAGGTAAACAGTAAAATCAGGGCCATCCAACCTACCCTCCTTACCCATTTCATGATTCTATTGGCATCTAATTGATCTATTGATCTATTGATTAAGCTGTCAAATTTTACTAAAATTGTCATGTGTTTTACATACCCTAATCAGTAAAATCAGTAAATCAAGCCATCCAACCTACCCTCCTGACCCATCATTGAATCTATTGATCTATTGATCTATGATCTAGTCAAATTTTATACTAAAATTTCATGTTTACATACCCTAAATCAGTAAATCAGTAAGTATCAAGGCCCACCCAACCTACCCTACGACAATCATGATCTATTGCATCTAGATCTATTTGATCTATTGATTTAAGTCAAATTTTTACTAAAATTGTAACGTTTACATACCCTAAAGCAGTTAAATCACTAAATCAAACCACTATCAAACCTCCCTCCTGACCATCTGCTGATCTAGTGATCTATGATCTATTGATTCAAGTCATATTTCGAGTGTCATTTGGATAAACATAAACATAAAATCAAGTGTCTTCATACTGACAAAGAATATATTGCTGACGTAACAAAGTTTTCACATCAATAAAGCTAACATCGGAACGATGAACTTAGAAAATAATGTACAAAGACAAACCTATCACACCTTAAAACACGAATAACTGTTAACATTAACAAGTTCCACACTTAACATCAGTAAAGTAACATAACATCCCAAAACGTAACTTATTCACACACACTTTGTCAAACATATCTCTAACATAACGATGTTAATTTACCACTAACATGGTAATAATTAACTAAAATTTATCACAACAGTGGTTAATTATCAAACTGATCAACGAATATACTCTAACCTAATAAGGTTTCACATCATAAAGCATTAACATGATGTAACATGAACTAAGAAAATAATTTTTACAAAGACAAACCTATCACACCTTAAACACGAATTTTAAACTGTTAACGATTAACAAAGTTCCACACTTAACACAGTAAAGTAACTAACATGGTATGCAAAACGTAACTATTCATTCTTTTTTCAAGCATATCTCTAACATAACGATGTTAATTTACACTAACCACACTAATATTTAGCAAAAATGTATTCATAACCTTGTCCGATTATCATACTGATCAACAAATATATGCTAACAAAACAATGTTTTCACATTAATAAAGCTAAAATAGCATCATATGAACTAAGAAAATATTGTACAACGACAAACCTAACACAACTTACACACAAATAAACTGTTAACTTAACAAAGTTCCAGACTTAACAATCAGTAAAGTAAACTAACTTTACATACAAAACGTAACCTATTTATACCTTTTTCAAACATATCTCTAAATTTAACGTTAATCTTACATTGACACAGTAACATTTATCAAAAAAATGTGTCATAAACCATACCTAACCTCATAATACCTAACGAGTTAATATACGAATAAAGTAAATTTTTAGCTTATCTCTTTTTAGACTCTGCCTCCATTCAGAAAATACCAACTCTAAACATGAAAAAAGATTTTACGCTTAACCATCGCATAAAGTGATTGCAATACTTATTATATTTGACCCTCTGACAGGATATACTAGCAATGTAGCAGTCGCCATTCGGTTTACGATTTAATATAAATGACACTTCGTTGGGAATAACGAAACTCCTCCGTGAAGATATCAACAACAAGCGTAGAGATGCGGGGAGATGTCATCGTATTCAACACTGAGAAAAAAACTATCCTACTGAAGAAAATAGTATATAAACATCCCTTAAATGTAATGAATTCTTCTTTCAAACATCAGAAAGAAAGTAAACAAGAATACGACATACGAACGAACATATCAGTTCAAAAGGGTATATATATTCTCGTTCGACACAACAACAACAACAATAACCAACAACAACATAAGTTCTTTAGATACTAACCAACGAATATATGCTAAGTAACAATTGTTTTCACATTAATAAAAGCTAACATAGCATTACCAGAAATAAGAAAAATAATGCACAACGACGAATCTAACACAACTTAAGCACGAATAACTGTTAACATTAACTAAGTTCCACACTTAACACCTGTAAAGTAACTGACATTGCATTACAAAACGTAACCTATTCATACTTTTACCAACATATCTCTAACATATTAACGTTCATTTTACATTGCATTGACACTAATATTTAACAAGAATTTATTTATAACCTTGTTTAATTATCATACAGAGAGCAAAAGTATGCTAACGTAACAAGTTTCCACATTAATAAAGCTAACCATAAAAAAAAAAACATAACATGAACTAAGAAAATGATGTACAACGACAAACCTTAACATCCCTTACGTGCGAATAAACCACTAAACATTAACAAACTTCTGCACATAACAGCAATAAAGTACCTAACACATCGTGCAAACGTACCTAGTCACACTTTTTTCAAGCATATCCTAACATATCAATGGAAATAATTTTACATTAACATTCGTAATATTTAACAAAAGTTTGGCCTTAAACCTGTCTAATCATCATAACTGACAAAGAATATAATGCCTGACGTAACAGATGTTTTATCATTCAACTTTCGTACATTTTAACAAAAAATTCATTTTCAAACCTCGTTCTAAATATCATAATCCCCATGCGAATTAATTGCAAACATACAAAATTTTAACAAACATAAACAAAATAACAAAATTTTATGCCTAACATACATAAAAATAAGTTCTTTGAGTAAAATATCCCATTAAAACGTAATAATTTACTGATTTTTAAAGCAGTTAAATCAGTAAATCAGTAAATCAACCCCTCCATCCGTGCATCCCACCGTCCCACCCACTTGTTGATCTATGAGCTTATTGATTCAAGTCATTATTTCAGTATCATTTTGGACAAACATAACATAAAAATATTTCTTTATATACTAACCTACGAATAATGCTTAACCAACAAAGTTTAAGCAAATAAAGCTAACAAATCATAACCGCGACTAGGAATATAATGTACAATGCAACACCTAACATAACCCGCGTATGAATAATCAGCCAACATCCTGAAAATTCCCTACTGATCAAGGTAAAGTAGCTAACAGGTCATACATACTCGATATGTTCCCACTTTTCGAGCATATTAGCAACAGGTAAAAGCCGTATTATCTAACAAAATCCCTTAACAAAGTGACAATCTATCAAAGATGCCACCATCTTGAACTTATGAATTGACACTATCTTCATCAAAGTGTCACTCGTGTTGATTATAACATCATTTGACCTATGAATAAACGTAGACATTTGCAAAATTCTCGGGCAAACCTAACATTATCCAACAAAAACTTAACCTAGGCTCACGTTCTAACACATCATCGTCAGTTAACACAGTAATATCTTACAAAAACTCATTATTTCTCTAACAAATCAGTGTTATTTCTACATTGTCATAGTAATATTTAACATAACGATCTAACTTACGAATAAACAGTTTTTCATTTAACCAAGAGTATCTAAAGCAACACATTACCTCCGAGAGAAAACCCAGGGGGATGCGCCCCCTGGAAAGGGTGTGAATCCTGCAAGGGGGGATCACCCGAAGGGTGTAAGCGGACTTTTAGGGCCCCTTTTTCAAGCCCCGAAGGGCTGAGCCTTACCCTCCTTTCAAGGGGACCCTGGGGGATTAACCTCGTATACAACAAGGATATGCCGCCATCTAACCCCCCTCCAAATTTTTCCTTCACTGTGATTCTACTACCATCACTACTACTACTACTTCTAACTACTACCACTACTACTACTCTACACTACTACTACTACTACACTAATAATAATAATTAATAATAATAATAATAATAATAATAATAAATAATGATAAATAATAATAAAAACTTTCAGAATACGGAATCGGTGCGGTGCGATGCAGTGCGGTGACGGTGCGGTGCGGTGCGATGCGGTCCGGTGCAGCATTTGACTGCTGCAGTCGGAGTCGGAGTCGAAAACCAGTCGGCTCGAAATTGAGATCTCTGCGTGCTCTCAATTTCTTCCAAAGAAATACTTAATATAATAATGTGTATGTGTATATGTATGCGCACGCGCGCGTAATTAAAAAAAATAATACAAACAAACACAGACAAACCTTCGGTTTGTCTGTTTGTCGGATTGATAGCCCTTCGGGCTATCAATCCTCCCCCTAAGCCTAATATATCTCTATTCATTTATATAGAAAAAGTGGGTGTGGGACTGGTTAAAAATTTTCTAAACATGCGAACTTTGACATGCTAGCAGTTTATTCGTGTTGTGTGTGTGTGTGTGTGTGTGTGTGTGTGTGGTGGTGTGTTGTGTGTGTGTTTGTGTGTGTGTGTTGTGTGTGTGTGGTTGTGTGTGTGTGTGTGTGTGTGTGTGTGTGTGTGTGTGTTGTGTGTGTGTGTGTGTGTGTGTGTGTGTGTGTGTGTGTGTGTGTGTGTGTGTGTGTGTTGTGTGTGTGTGTGAGTGTGTGTATGTGTGTGTGTGTGTGTTTGTGTGTGTGTGTGTGAGGGTGTGCTCTAAATATGTGTGTGTGTGTGTGTGTGTGTGTGATTGTGTGTGTGTGTGTGTGTGTGTGTGTGTGTGTGTGAGCGCGGTGTGCGCGCGTGTGAGCGCTTGTGAGCGTGTTATGTGTGTGTGTGTGTGTGTAGAGTTGCGTGTGTGGTGTGGTGTGTGTGTGTGTGTGTGTGTGTTGTGTGTTTGTGTGTGTGTGTGTGTGTGTGTGTGTGTGTGTGTGTGAGTGTGGTGTGAGTGTGGTGAGAGAGTGTGGTGTGTGTGTGGTCGTGTGTGTGTGTGTGTGTGTGTGTGTGTGTGTGTGTGTGTGTGTGTGAGTGTGAGTGGTGTGTGTCTCGAGTCACAGATGTGCGCGTGTGTTAGTGTTGTGTGTGTGTGTGTGTGTGTGTGTGTGTGTGTGTGTGGTGTGTTGTGTGTGTGAGCGCGTTTTTTTTTGTGGTGTGTGTGTGTGTGTTGATGTGTGTGTGGTGGCGTGTGTATGTGTTTGTGTGCTTGTGTGTGTGTGTGTGTGTGTGTGTGTGTTTCTGTGTTGTGTGTTGTGTGTGGTGCGTTTTGTGTGTGTGTTGGTGTGTTGTGTGTGTGTGTGTGTGTGTGTGTGTGGTGTGTGTGTGGATGTGTGTGTGTGTGTGTTGTGTGTGGTGTGTGTCGTGTGTGTGTGTGTGTGTGTGTGTGTGTGGTGTGTGTGTGATGTGTGTGTGTTGTGTGTGTGTTGTGTGTGTGTGTGTGTGTGTCGGAACGTGTGTCTGGTGTGTGTGGGCCAATTATTCTTAGTTCATTACAATATTTAGGTTAGGATATGATAAATCTTTGATAAATGTTACTATGTTAATGTAAAATTAACATTGATATGTTAAAGATATGCATGAAAAAGTGTGAGTAGGTTACGTTTTTGTATGCTATGTTAGTTACTTTACTGTTGCTAAGTGTGGAACTTTGTTAATGTTAGCAGTTTATTCGGTCCTTAAGGTATGTTAGGTTTGTCGTTGTACATATATTGTCTTAGTTCCTTCGGTACTATGTTTAGCGTTATAAGTGTTTGAAACTTTGTTACGTTAGCATATACTCGTTGACGTTGTATAAAGAACTTGATTTTATGTATGTTTATTCAAAATTATACTCGAAAATGTGACTTGAATCAATAGATCAATAGATCAATAGATCAATAGATCATAACTGGTCAGGAGGGTAGGTTGGGTGGTTTGATTTAGTGATTTACTGATTTAGGGTTGTAAAACATGACAATTTTAGTAAAAATTTTTACCTTAATCAATAGACAATAGATCAATAGATCAACTACCTCACAACTGTCAGGAGGTGTTGGATAGTGGTTTGATTTAGTGATTTACTGCTTTAGGGTATGTAAAACATGACAATTTTAGTAAAAAATTTGACCTTAATCAATAGATCAATAGATCAATAGATCACAACTGGACAGGAAGGTGAGGTTGGATGGTGGTTTGATTTAGTGATTTACTGCTTTAGGGTATGTAAAAACGTAAATTTTTTACGTTATAAACATGAAAAGTATAAAAAAATTTAACAAAACAAAAAGTTTTAAAGAAAAAAAAAAAAATAATAAAAATAGAAAAAAAAATTAAAAATTAAAATAAAGTTAGAAAATTAAAAAAATTAAAAAGTTAAAATAAAAAAATTAAACAAAGTATAAATGTAAAATAAAACTTTCAAAAAAAAATAAAAAAAAAAGTTAGAAAAGTAAATTTAAATAAAAAAAAAAAAAAAAAAATGAAAAAATAAAAAAAAAAATAAAAAATAAAAAATAAAGTTAGAAAAAATAAATTTAAAAAATAAAAAATAAAAAATTAAAATTAAAATAATAAAATTAAACACAAAGAAAAAGTTAAAAAAAAAACTTAAAAAAAAAAAAAAATAGTAAACAGTATATGCATGTTTCAACTTAGGAAAAAAAAAATATATTAGTTAACGTTTATAAAAAGAAAATGAGATTTGAAAATATAAATGCTATTCTTCAACATTTAGAAAATAAAGGTTATCTTTGCAAGATGCGATGCAATTGACAATATGTACATCTTAGAACAGAAGCAGTTATGGAAACAGTAATGATCTTGTATTATTAAATGAATGTTTACTATGTCGGCAACGCACCGGCTCGACCAGGAGCCTGATGACGCTACCTCCTTTCCTCATTCTTCCTTTCTTCTTCTTCCTTTCTTCTTCTTCTTCCTCTGTTTTGCACTCTGTGCATTTCTTCTTCTTTTTTTCAGGAAGGGACCCCCTTCGGTGGGGTCCCTGGACGCTGAGCCGAATCCGTTTCAAACTCCGTCTCGCGTCTCCGACTCGATCCTCAACCCAGCTCCAAAGTTTCAGTCTTCTACGCAGTCATTTTTAATTTTTAGAGGCAGCGTCCCCCCTACGGGGTTGACGCAAAGGAACGCTAATCTCGCTCCGACGAGATTACGTCATCATATAACTCACATCCAAATTTCATTCCGATACGTTAAGCCTAACGGTTTTCAGGACGAATTTGACCTTGGCGCTAAGGGGGCAGCACCCCCTTAGGGGTGACCTACGGTCACCAAAATTCGCGGGGGATCAGTTTATCACATACAATGAACATATACCAAGTTTTGAAGGGCGATAGCTCTTATTCCTTTATATCGAAAAAAGTTGCTCGGGACTGGCTGACTTACTACTAACCCTGGACGATTCTGGTATTCCTCTTTCCTCCACTCCTTCTCTTCTCAGGGTTCCTATGCCTTTACCATCTCATTTCATTGATCGGGTGCATGAGGCACCTGAAATCTATGAAACGTTAGGAAGGCGGGTGCGGATGGCAATTCCTCTCCGAGTTTTGAGGAAGTTTGCTTCCGTGCTGACCCACCCCTCGTTCAACTATATCTTATTGCCTCAATACTAGCACTTTTCCCCAGTGTTGGGAAGCGCGCATATGTCCAACCTTTTCCGAAAAAAAGGAAGCCGCTCGATCCTTCTAACTATTGCCCTATAGCTCTCACTTGTATTCTTTCTAAGGATCTTTGAAACCCTTCTCAACTCTCACTTCTATAGATCAATCTGGAATCTCTTTCCCTTCTTTCTGATTACCATTTACGGCTTTCGGCTGCTCGAGATCTACTGGCGATATACATTTCCTATTTAACAGATTTATGGTTTTCCGGCCCATAGGAACTACGGGAAGACTTGTGTGTGGCGCTTGCATATCCAAAGCATTTGACGAGATATGACCGCGTCACTTGCTGCTCTCCAAGTTTCCCCCTTGGCGTTTCCTCCTTCTCTTTGCTTACTTATGTCTAGTTTCTTTCAAATCGCTATATTGGCTAGTGTTGATGGGGCGACTTCTTCTTTTTCTGTCAATATTGGTGTTCCTCAGGTTCTGTTTTATCTCCTAAACTTTATTCCTGCTTTTTCATCAATGAATTCTTCTCACCTGCACATCTAACTCTATCCACTCATATGTCGATGACTTGACCCTTCATTCTTCAACTCATATCAATTCTGCTCCCTCTTTTACTTCTAGAATTGCCTCTCGTCTTAATCTTTCCGATTCTATTCTCGCTGATCTGGAAGAATTTTCTGGTTTAAACACTCAAGCTTGTAAATTTAATTCTTTAAAAACCCAACTTCTACAAATCTCTCTCTCTCTCTAAGACACTTAACTTTTCTATCTCTTTCGACGGTTCTCTCGTCTCTCCTGTTGACAATATAAACATCCTTGGCCTTAACATAAACAAAAAAATGTTTTGAAAACCTCAAATCACAGTGGCTGCTAGGGCGGCCTCAAAGAAACTGGGAGTTCTGTTTAGAGTGCGAGACTTTTTTTCCTCTTCTCAGTTACTCCACCTATACAAGGGTCTCATCCGCCCTTGTATGGAGTACTGCTCTCATATCTGTGGGGGGCGGGGGCTCTGGTTTCATCCGGCTTTTGGATAAGGTCGAGTCAAAGGCCAAAAGACTTATAAACTGTCCTGTACTTTCTAGTTCACTTGACCCTTTATATTTGCTGCGCGATGTTGGTGCTTTATCCCTTTTCTATAGGTACTGTAGAGGCAAGTGCTCGAGGGAACTATCCACTCGCGTACCACCACCTTTACGACGCCCTCGTAGCACAAGGGGTGCTGTGTCGGCACATGAGTTTTGTGTTGATGTTAGTAACTCCAGACTGGTTCGCTGCGGTGCTTCTTTCTTTCCTGCCACCTCTGTTCTGTGGAATTCTCTTCCATCATCTGTGTTTCCTACTCAATTTAATTCCCTCACTTTAAAGCCTGCGTCTGTGCTCATCTGCGTAATTTGCGTTAGATGGATTTTTGAGGCGTTCAACACCCACTCCTTGAATAGGGTTCTGCCCGTGAGCGGCGGTGACAACTGTAAAAAAAATAAATAAATAAAAGGTTTTAATAAGGAATTCCTTAAGCTAGCTGAATCCCACAAGAATGGTGCTTTATGCCTTTTCTATAGGTACTGACATATAGAATGCATCAAAATAGCATAACCGAGGAACTTGCTCGCTTGACAAAAAAAAAAAAAAAAAAAAAAAAAAAAAAAAAAAAAAAAAAAATCTGCAACCCCTGGCAACAGCACTGATAGTGACGATGGTGGCTTTTCAGCAAATAAACCTACTGAAGATGAGGATTTGGATATGTTAGACTTTGATAAGTTCATGGCCGAAATTGCATTGACATCTCATTCACCTTCAAAGGAATCACACCAGGAACCTCATCGAAAAACTGAAGAGACAGTCATCAAGGAGCAAAAATAATTCAAATTTGCAGTCCAATCTGTGAAAGAGGAGTTGAGGCTCTACGAAAACATGAGATGCTTGCCTATGAAGAGATCCTTTCATGAGGTGGCATGAAAATGGGCCACGGTTTTCATTATTATCAGTGCTTGCAGGCAAATTAATTATCAGCACCTCCTTCATCAGTCGAGAGAGAGAGCGTATTTATATTGTAGGTAGGAATGTAAACACCCCAAAAAGGAACAGTCTCTCGCCAGATACTAGTGAAAGCTTAATGTTTTGCATCACAATTTGTGAATTTTTGAATTTGAGTATTGAATGATATCTATCTTAAAGGAGTATTTTATTATGTCATGTTTGAGTAATAGCGTTTTTTTATTTTAACTTTTCGGCTGAATAATTGAGGTCTCTTCTTTCATTATTTTTATTCTTTATATTGTAGCTAGTTAAAGAATCTTCTTGTAAATTGTAATCATGTTAAAACATAAAAGCTAGTAGCTAAACTTTGTTAATACTTACTTGAAAATGGAAATGGAATATTTTTTAAATAAACACAAACATAAAAAAGTTATTAATATTATATTTGCAATTTTATTCCTAAAGTACTATTTTTAAATTTATAAAATAAATATACCTGGGCACAACCAAATATGAAATATAATGCTAGTATTGTTTGTACAGGCGAATGCAATCTTGAGTGCCTAGCAGTGCACCAAATGTTCTATCTATATTACTGGTATTATTATATTAATTAAAGTATCGGTATCGGTATCGGTATCAGCAACCTAAAAAAATAGAGTATCGGTATCGGTATCGGCCTCTTTTCTGGTATCGGTACATCCCTAATA
>JABUQX010007592.1:10000-22191 GCA_015478945.1 Trachelipus rathkii | reverse complement strand
AAGAAAGAAGAAACAAAATAATGCTCACCTATCATCAATAAGAACAAGAAAGCCATAAGATAAAAGAAAATAAATAAGAGAAGTAAAGAGAAGAAGAAGCTAAGCATAATGCAAGAGGTTTTGAAGAGGAGGGAGAGGATATAATTACAGATGCTCCCAACTTGTTCAGGGGAGATTTTATAACTTATTTAGGCGAGAGTTATAAAAAGGGCTCTCTATTGACATCTAAATATCTGCTTATTTACCAAGGAGTGTTATCAAAAGACGGGTTTATGTTATTCTTCAAAAGAAGCAAAAGAAGAGTGTATTTGGGAATAAAGAAAATTGTGTATGTCATGTTTTAGCGTAAAGTTGGTTAATGGACAAAGTGCGTGTGAGTGTGAGAGTGTGAGAGAGTGTGAGAGGGATAAAAGTAAATTAGAAACCAGCTTTATTTTTATGGAGGAAATAAGAAGATTAATAGGTATTGTGTATTAAATGAGGATGATTTTGTTTTGGATTCAATGAAGTGGAAATTTTTATAAAAGTATGAAGGAAATGTTTAGAAATAGGTTCAGAAGATGCAAAGGGTTTTTAAGTTTATAGGAGTTAATACATGAGTATAAAAGTGGTGTATGGTTGAAACAAGAGAAATATATTGGAAAGTCACCTGCTGTGTTCGGATAGAAGGATTCTTGGTGACTAAGGAAATGGAGACTAGGAATTGACTTTATTTAGATCTTTTCGTGGGACACAAAATACAATTGGGTAAGTGGTCAACGAGACTTATTTGTGAACGTGAAAAGGAGGAAGGTAAGCTGGAGGTTAAATGAAACTTAATATTCATAAATAAGGGGAAAGGATTATAAATATGATGTAATCCTGGTTGAGTACAACTTAAAGAGTAAGAATTGAAGTGGACGTTTATACTGATGCATACTTAATGGATATGGAAAGGAGTGGTCAGTCCTCATTAGGTTATATTGTGGCTGCTCTTCAAGGAAATTATGTCAAATTTGCATGGAGTCTGATTAAAGGGGTTGTGAGATCAACAATTGAGGCAGAAGCAATGGCTTTTAAGAAGATCACACAAGTGTGTATATATTTAGAAGAAATGTGGAGAGGCTGTTGTAGAGGAGATTACTATCCAATGTGCATACGGGTAGCAAGCAATTCTGAAGCAATTGCAAGTATATTTCCTGTCGACATAGTATTGAGCAAGAGTTAAGGATAAATGTCGCTACGTAGTATCAAAGTAGATGCTCAGAGAGAGAAAAGACTACAATAGTTTGAATGGGCTGATATTTGAGACATCAATTAGTTGGATGTGTAACAAAAAAGTTTAAAGTAAGTTAACGACATAGAAGGAATATGTGGGAAGGCGCAAAGAGATGGAGAGAAAGGTATAATAAGATTGATCGTTTTTTTTAAAATATATATAGATATTCAGGTTGAATGCTAGCATGGTTTGGAGTACTCTCCATTTCACAAGTACCTGCTTATTTTTTCCTTTGTTGCCGATTATTATGGACTATCTTATGGTTTGGTTTTTTCCTTATGTTGTGAGTTTTTATCTGACCCAATGATTTAATTATCTTCTACAATATTAAAACTGAAAAGGTCAAGTATTGAGTGTTTGGGAGGGGGGAGGTATGTAAGTCCTTGGCATTTTTTATTATAAAATAAGTTTTTTTTTTGTTTTCAAAATCGCTGATTTACAGCGAAACTATATGGTGCAATTATAAGCTTGTGGCCATAGGCTGCAATTCCAGAGGTTACTTAAAATGTAGCGGTAGAGGGCCTTATTGTTACTTTAATTATTTTCATTCAATCACTGACATGAAGAACTAAAGAAGTAAACCAGGCCCGAACTTTCATCAGTAAAAGTAAGTTGTGCTGATATTCTTGTCTGTTAGCTTAGATTAGATTATTATAAAAATTATATCACTACCACCCACTATGTCAACAATATATATTAATATACTATATATATTAATCATATATAGTATATATATATATATATTATAATATAAGTAAAATCATAATTAATTAATATATAATATAATAATCGTAGTCTCTCTACAATACGTAAATATCCAGATGTCTTAAGACATTAAACATTAAGAATAAATTTTTTTTAGTAAAACGTTTTTATGTTTAAAGAACAAAACAAAATAAATAAAAGTTTTTGTGTTGTATTTTTACTACAAAACGTGACTTGTATTCAGACCATAAGATGAAATAATCCAGTATCGCTGGGACTGCTCTTGCAATTAGCAACGAGAACTTCGTGCTACCAGTAATATTATATATATATATATGAATATATTAATTAGTAATAATATATATAATATATATAATAGTTATAAATAAACTTAGTAATACTATTATAAAATAGGTATATATAATAATATATAATATACTGCGAGTATATTCGTCAAGATCTCGAAAACTTGTAGTTAATAAATAATAATTTCAACCCTCTTTGAGATCTATTTTTTCATCTCAAAAATGAAAGTGTTTACTGGATTTAGGTTCTCTTGCTTCGTTAGGATTATTGTTAAACTATCGAACCATTACAAACAACGGTGCCGAAAAATTTATTTAAATAAGTAATCTAAAATAATATTATTTATCTAATTTTATCTAACATGTACTTCTATTTTTTTTATGTACACAAAGAAAATAATGCTTAACTTTAATTATTTATAATTTATTCACATTTTTATATAAATTATCAATTATTAATAATTGATCTTAAACCAAAAAATTTAACTAATAATGCGACTGAAAAATCCATGAGGGGAAAATTAAATAGTGCATACCCCTTATGGTTTTTGGTTCATAAAAATATAAAATTCTATTTAATCTGTTAACTTTATGAATAAAAACCTAATCTAAAGGGAAACACTCTATAATACTGGAATTAAATAAAATTGTTGTTTATAAATATCATTGCAAATAAGTGTTATGTTAATATAAATAAAAAATATGATCTATGTAGAGAATCGCTCGACGAGTTAGATTTTTCCTACATCGTAATTCTATTAATGTGAAACTTGTAAGTAAAATCCGCCTCCGAAGCAAAGTGTTATACTAATTGTAGCCATCTATCTCCTTTTCACGATGCAAGTTTGGTCCGCCCTATAGGTGCAAAAAGCACCCATATTCGTAGTATTAATATTAATGATATAATCATATGAATCTTCGATGGTACACCCACATTATAATTCATTAATAAGTACAATTATTTATAAATTATTCTTTGGGCCATAGAGGGGCAGGGTATGTCTTAAGAAATATAGTCTTGTGAAGCCTAAGGTTTAGGTGATAAGTTTACTCTGCCTCGGGTGTCTGCCACATGGTGAATTGTAAAATGCAAATTTTTTAAGAGTTATTAAACATAAAAAGAATAAATTTTTTAGTTAAAAAGAAAAATTGTATATTAAATATTTGTTAATAATAGCAACTTAAAACGAAACGTGAACGAAAATTTTTATACCCGTAAAAAACATAATAATGTTTAGTAAATGTGTAAACAAAACAAAAAGTAATAAGAAAGAAGGGGCCGGTTTTGGTTATGGCCCTTCCCATGTATAGAGGAGAGACTATAAGACCTTGGAGCTTGGAATCAATAGCATCCAAGGCCTACACGGACATCAGAAATAGGGGGATCAATAGAGAGAGGAATCACAATAGATCACAGGTGCTGTATAAATAAATAAAAGAAGAACGAATTGGTATTTAATGATTTTGTAGGAGTCTGGATATGGAGGCAGTATTAATTAATCAGATTTAAATCTAGAATATCAATTTATACTGCATTCTTAAAGAGCCCGTATTTTATGTAATAGGATAATCCGATACAAATATGTGTCAGAATTTATTATAATATGTAATATTTATAAACATAAAAAGTATAATAAATTTATTTTAATTTTAATAGATTTAAAAATAATACAAGTAATATTTAACCCTTAAATATTTAAATGCATTAGTTATTTTAAATTAAATTTAATGAAATTATAGTGATATATTATTATTATTATGTTTTAACTATATACTTTGCAAACAAAATCCAAATAAAAGTTTTATTTGTATATAGATTCGTTGTCTTTTCCTTGTTTTAATAGATCAATATAAATAGTAATCAAATTAGTATATCAAAATAATAGATCAATAGATCTAAACAGAAGTAGGTATTTTGAAGTAAGGTATTAGAGAAGTATAAGGGCTAAAGTTAAGATTTAAACCGATTTACTGAATTTACTGCTTTAAGGTATGTAAATATTGACATTTTGTATTTTGAAAATTCCCATACTAGGAAGAAAATCTTTTAAAAAGAAATAAATAATTTTTGCTCTGTTACAAATAATTATCATATCTAATAAATTCGACTGGAAAGAACACACCACAAAATAAATAAAATTAATTTTTTCCCTATAGTAAAAGGCCACATAAATGTTTAAAACGAACCACATATTAGAGCTCAATTAATTAAGAGTAGAGGAGTTTTTTTAGATATGTGTATGAATTTCCATACCCAGCTTAGCGAAACACATACCTGTATGTGACTTGATGTCGATCGCCAACTAATGAATCTTAATTTAGATCATATATGACAATAGATCAATAGATCAGAGAGAGTTGAAGGGGTGGAGGTGGTTTGCCTTGATAAAGAGCCGGCCAGAATTGTTTTGATTTACTGGAGTTAACTGATTTACTGCTTTAAGATATGTAAATATTCAAATTATTTTAAGTTATATATACAGTGTATAAAAGGAATATAAATTTTAACCTTAAGTTAAAAACAAGAAAATAAAGTTTAAAGAAAACGCATATATATCTGTAAATAAATAATTAATTAAGAGAAATGTTGTCGAGTAACAATAAAACATTTTGAACATGTTTGTGCAGGAAAGTAAATATCCTGATGGTGAAGAGCAAGAAAGGGTCAATTTTTAAAACGAGAAACCGTACCATTGCCCCTTTTGCCCACATCGTTGCAATAGGGCATCCAATCTTAGGACTCATATACAAAGTATTCACAAGAATTTAAACAATGAAATACATGAACATTATGACGAACAATTATGAAATATATAAATTTAATAAAATACAATTGAAATGTTGAATTACTTTTTGCCTATTTTACATATGAACAAACACAAGTTAAGGTTCGTGTTCCCGTTGTTCATTAGTATATGCAAATACTTTACTATTTTAGTAACAGTGACGATACAAACTAATACATATATGAATATTATTAGTTAAATTGTAAATAAGAATGAGTATACGGCAAAAAATGTAGAAATAATATTTTTATTTTAACACGCATAAGCAATATATCACTCATAAGGACTATAAATATGTCATATTAGAAGGAGATTACATGAAGATTGCATTGCAAATGTTGAAAGATAAAAAGCAAAAGCAAAAGCAAAATCATTTTTCCTAAGCAGTGTTAAGACCTAGAAATGACATACTTGAGCAACCTATGACGTAATTTATACATTTGGAAAAAATTGTAAGGCGTTTAGTGAGGCAGAAACCGTAAATAAATTGTAAGTTAAAGCTGTAGGATGCTTAGGTTCTGATAAGGCATCGAAAGAAAACAACAGCCTCTTTCAAGTAAAAACATAATTGTTTAAGAAGAATAACATAAAACTTAACAAATAAATTCCAACGGTGTTTTTTTTTTATAGTTTAATATAAAATATGACTTGAAATCAATTATTTTATCAAATAAGCATCAATTTAGTGTCTCATACTGATAGAATCAATAAGAAATCACAGTGTAAGGGTATGAGTTTTTATATGAGAGGATGACAATTGGGATATTTATTTACTGATTTAGCTGATGTTTATATTATCTAAGCTTATATGGTGTGTTATTTAGAAATATAGAGAAAATATCGCAAATTTTTTTAATTAATAAACATACAAAAGAATGAACAATCTTTTAATAGTAAAAACAAAGATATTTAAGAAGCAAATACAAAAATAATATACAAACGTTTTGTCTTATGATATATAGTAAGTATTACAAGAGAGTCTATGACTTGAGTATTCAATTAAGTCAATATATCTATAATTAGATATCAATATATCCAAATAGGTCTACAGAAGGGTGTGAGTTAATTATAATGGGGTTGTGGGTACAATTTTTTATTGAAGATGTTAGAGGTTTATCTTTATGGCCCAGTTAGCAAAATGCTCCAAACATGATTTACTGGAACTTTTACTGCTAGAGTAAGATTGTTTATGTAGGAGAATAATTAAGCAGAATTTTTTTAAGTTTGAGTGAGAACATAAAAACCAGAAATAATTATCTTGTAAAGAAGTAGAAACAAATATCAGTTAATTAAATAGACAAACTTGAATATCAAGAGATATATATTAAAAAATATAACAGCAAATAACCTTATAGAATAAAAAAGTTAAAAATAAAATAATTAAACTTAGAAAAAATTATGTTTGTCTCTTAGGAGAAAAGATATAGGGTGAAAAGTGTATAAGGGAAAAAAATAATAAAAAAAAATAATGTTGAAATGAGAATAAAAAATCCCTCCAAATAGGTTTACGAGGTAACTTGGTTTTAAAGAGAAATTTTTGAGTAAAATCCGGATCTATTAATATTTAAAACGAAATACGCGATAATGTAAATGAATATGATAATCTGATATAAAAAAAATATGCAACAATATGAAATATTATCTATGTTTTGGGATAGCACCTTTACCAGTGTGTTTGAGACTTTAGTTTAAGCAATTTATAAAAAGAAAAACTGTATTAAAAATTGAAATAAACTATAAAAATGTCTTGGTTTAATCCCTTTTTTTAATAATGACACATTTAGAAAAGAGAAAAAATATCACCCTCCACGTGCATCACATACTTATGTGGTTTTACTCATTAATGAACACCATCTAGTGATAATTTATGAACAGAGATTCAAATTATGGAATTAAGGAAGAGCAGTAATAAATAATCATTTGATTTTTAGTGGATTATATATCGAATGTTACTAACTAGGCACTGTAATTTCAGCTTTTCACCGGCGTCCATCATCGGTGCCATTTTTCAAACTCCTCTGATTCCTACCCAGATTCTTTCCATCAAATCGTGACTCTTGTGATTCCTATCATTCGCATCATAATTGTCAAACCCTTTCTACGGATTTAATATTTGCGATGTTTGTGGTGGTGGTCAGTGGGGGGGCGTCCCGCTATTACCTGTGTGTTTTGTGACACGGGACATAACCTCGTCTACGATGTGAAAGTTAACGTCTCTAACCGGGTATAATACTGGGGTATGCCATAGAATTTGAAAGGAAGACAAGTCCAACTAGAAACTCATCTTAAATTTGCAGGGTGAAAGAAAGGTGGTTGGGGTTTATAAGACTTATTTCCTAAACCCTTCTTAAACTCCAAATATTGCGCCAACCGGCCCTTAAAAACTGGTCTCGCCAGCCGTAGGAACCCTTAATATTGACCATTCAAAAGCGTGTAAAAACGTAGTAGTTTCAGAGAAAGTCTAAGGCATGTCGGCCTTTGACCTGGAATCCCTGCTTCATTAGACTCAACGACCTCAGAATCGACTTCCCCGACTTTTAATGAACCCTTAACTCAACACCTCAAGCGTCAAAATCTGACAACCTTACGAAATTCCAAGTCATGTCGGCATTTAACTTAAATTCCCTGTTCCAAACGCCTCACATAGCCTCAACCTCAAAAACGGCTTCCCTGACCCCAAAAAAAACCCATAGATGGACACCTCAAGCGTCTAAATCTGATGAACCTTACGAATTTCCAATCAAGTCATGCGGCATTTGACTTTGATTTCCGACTCCAAAACACCTCAAAATCGACTTCCCTGACCCTAAAAACCCATAGATGGACACCCCTCAAGCGTCTAAATCTGATGACCTTACGAATTTCCAATCAAGTCATGTCGGGACTTGGATGTTCCCTGTTCCAAACGCATCATATACCTCATAAACGGCTTCCCCGACCCCAAAAACCCTTAGATGAACACCTCAAGCACCAAAATATTTATTGTGAACCTTTACGATTTTCCAATTCATGTCGGATTATTGACTTAGCGTTTGGACCGGTTTCCCAGAATCCTCTATAAACGGATATTTTCCCCGGACTCTTCGGAAAAACCCCCCAATTTGCCGCTTCAAGCGTTTAAAAACGCTTGATGAAAATCTCTGAAAAACGCGCTGTAAAAAACGCTCCCGTCAATCGAACGGCTCCGGCTCCGGCTCCGGCTCCGGCTCCGGCTCCGGCTCAAGCTCGCGAAATAAGAAAATCTACGGTTTTAAAAAACATACCCAGGAATTCCTGAAAAAAAGATAATAAAAATATTTCCAGCATGCTCCAGCATTCCAGGCTCCTGGAATCCTTCCAGGATTCCAGTTACCCGGTGATCGTGTACACTTATATATACTTATATATATATATATATTATATATATTATATATTATATATATTATATATATATATATATATATATAATATAATATATATATATATATATATATATATATATAATATATATATATATAATAATATATATATATAGTATATATATATATTATATATATATATATAATATATATATATATTACTTGTATATATATTACTGTATAGTATATATATATATATATACTATATATATATATATATATATATATATATTATATATAATATAAATATATATACTATATAATAGTATACTATATAGATATATATATATATAATATATATATATATATATATATATATTATATATATATATTATTATATAAATATATATATATATATATTTATATATATTTAATTTTATTATATATTAATATATGTTGACTGATAATACAGATGAATATCTTTGACTAATAGCTAACTACAATTGGGATTCTGGTCAAATTCTCTCAAATGGTCCTGAGGCAACAATAAATTATTTTATAATTTCATTTGGCCAACGTTGTATGAAAATGATATTTTTCAATGAACAATATGTCTTTTTTTTAATTCTTCTATAATTTAAATTATTTTAATTATATTAATTATTTATTTATAATTAAAATTATGTTTAAATAATATTATTATACAATACTTAGGGGTTCTAAACCGATTATACACTATAGGGACAATAATTATATATTATGAAATAATTCTACCATAATGGGTAACTAATTTTTTTAAATAAGACATGCTAATTACAAAGCCATAGTGAATTTTGGACATAGTTTAAAAAAACATGAGTGGAATTAACTTAAAAACGTTAAAGCGCGAGAGAAAACGGAAGAAGATTAAAAAAGTCGAATAAAATGTTTTAACATAGCAATGTAATTTGAACATTTCGGTATTGAGTCGAAGATGTTTTCTTGTGTGAAGATAAAGGCGGGAATATAATAATATATATTTATAAATATATAAGTATTCGTGAGGTAATATTAATATAAGTCTAGCTGAGTTAATAAATAATAATAGGTATCTACTAATTCGTGAGAGTACCAAAGATCGTATAATATAATTATAATACTAATATATTATAATATAACATAATATAAACTTTACTAGTGACATAAATCTTAGTGTGTTGAAGAATAGATTAGTACGATAGGGAATGCGGATTGTAACCGGATAAGCCGGTATAAGCTCGGAGTACATAAAGTGCTAATAGCCAATTAATAAAGTCTTGTATATAAGTGTCTAGTGGAGTGGGTCAGATTATGTTAATTACGTTAGGGTTAAACAACTCTTGAATCACCACAAACTTTACACATGTAGTACAAAACCCAATATAAAGAGACAAATTAAAACAAGCGAACATACATAGGCTATAAACCGCACAATAAATAATAGTTACCAAAGTATATTCTAGGAAGCATGTGTGGGGCATATTATCCGGTGTGTATAACATTGTGTGATTAATGAATGTATGTGTTGTGAAGATAAGATGTGCGTAGGTCAATTAGGGTTTTGTATGTCACTAGTGCTCGAATCTGTAGTTTGTTATCAACCCGCACCCCCCCAAATATTTTAAGAAGTGGTGTTAGTCTACCTTTTGAGTGCACTCTTGTCTTTTGATATTATTGAGTCCTAAATCATTGTAGTATATCCCATAGTTGAATCTCAATTATTTCACACAAAAATCCTAATCCAAATATATTAATATTCTATAACTCAAATTTATTATTCTGTGGTGAGGAAACTTAAAAGATAAAATACAATAAAACAATCAACCTTCTTATGGGTAAAAGTCATTGCTACGGACTATGCTGGTATGAAAACTACTTCAAATCCTAATTTTATCCTAAATCTTTCTAACATTCATTATCAACCCAAAATTCCCAAAGTTGTTTCTTCCTTTCCAACTTTCTTTTAAAGCATATTCATAGTTCATTATCATTCAGCATAAATTGGAGTATTGATAACTATCTACTGTGAGTGAAGGTATTTATTACACAAAAAATATATATATATTAGTATATATAAAATAATAGAGTGTAGAATAAAAGTAAACTGGGCTTAATAACACTGGCCTCATGAGGTAATCCCACATTCCACTTTCAAAATATTCAAGAATACCTTATGTCTACCCACAAACTTTATTATTTTCATTTTGCTCTCATATAAAAGTCTATAAATTTATTAAGATATAAGCATTGTATTTGGAAGGGTTCACAATTATGTATAATTTTAATAAATAACCAAATACTCTTACTCACTTTTAAAAAATAAGCTAGTATATATTCTAAAGAAGACTGTAGCTTAGGTACTTGTTTCTCTTATACAGTTTCCCTAATTATCTCCTCACTTCTAATATAGAATAACATTATCCTATATATAGGTAGAAGTTAAATTCCTACCAATAAACATGATTATTTATTATATTTTCACCTATATTTAGAAAGCCAATAATAGTTATTTGTAGAAATCATTTCATTTCCAACACTTATACATATAATATAAGCTAAACTTAGTACAGAGCTAGGTTCGTAGCTTTATAATTTTTTTAAAGATACCAAAATTTGTAAAATGATATTAATAATTATACTATTTGAATAATTAATTAGCCAGTATTTTTTCAATAACAATATTTAAAATTTAGAATAATCATTAAGGAAAGTGTATATTAATTTGTGACATTTAAAATTTAAAATCTTTAAATTTTAAATTTTTTTTTCAAATATTTTTTTTATATAGTTTTGCACCAACTATAATTTGATCATTATTCTGGCTCAATAAAATATATTGAGAAAATTATAAATAACTAAGGCATATATTTATTTATATACTATTGATCTTTAATAATTTCATATTCCTTTCTTATTATAAAAATAAAATTTATTTAAAAGTGTGCAAAACAAGAGGGTCTATCACATATATTGGGGCAAAAGGGTTCACTTATTAGAAATGTATTTTTTGGTTAATATATATGGTAATTATTTCAATTAGTTTATTGAGTAATATAGGGATATATAAATAATTTTACATTATTATAAATATAATATTGAAAATTGTTTCTACATCATTTTTATTTATTATTTATAAAATTTAATATTATATTTCTAAATTTATTTAATTTATAAATTTATAAACCTACTTTTCTTTAAATAGCCTCAAAATTGAACCCTTTTACCCCAGATGACGGTATTAGAAGAGGAATCTCCAAATCAAATTCAAGGGAAAAAGTACCCTCTCCAAATAAATTATAAAACTCCTAAAATCTCTTATTTTACTATTTATTATTTTTATTTAGGTGGTGCAGTAAAGGTATTATCTAAATACTATTACTTACCTTCCCACTGACTAATTTCTTATTTTTAATGTTAGTACCTCAAAAGCACAAATTTCAATCAATCATAATTCCACAATAACATAAAAAGGTCTATTATAATCAAGCATAGAGGCAGTTTGGAAGTTTAAATTAGTTTTCTTTTTTATTTTTATAAATTGTAAAAAAGATTCTTTATAAGATATACTACTAATTTGAGCAAGTGATTCAACCAGAATATTACTGAATATCTAAAGATCTTGCTCAATTTGACTTTCTAATAGTTACCAATTTTAGAGCTGTAACTTGGGCTAGAACTTTTAAGAAATTTTGCTCTGTCCTGTCCCATACTTGTATTGATGGTATATTTTGATTATTGAAAAAAAATAATTTTCTTTTATAATCTATTTTTGCTTGACTAT
>JABUQX010007592.1:0-5000 GCA_015478945.1 Trachelipus rathkii | reverse complement strand
TTTTTTTAGATTGGTGTCATGCAACATTTTTATTATTCATCTGATAGAAATGAAATTTTAATATTTTAAAATTGTTTGTATGCACTTTTATTTAGATAATTTTCTATAATGTCAATGTTTTTGCGTTACTTGCGGAAAACATTTGAAAATTATGTTTTACCTCAACGAGAATAGCGGCCAAAAGCATTGGCCATACAAAAAAGTTTATCTTAAATCAATGTGTGTACTTCCATATGCATGCTCTCAAAGTTTCACATTAATCGGATATATAATAAAGTTTTGAGATTTTTCTTATTTGCAAAAGGAAAAAAAAGAAATTTTAAATAACGTTGATGGCATATAATTTTTTTACTATTCATCTGATTAGAATTACATTTTTAGAACTTGTTAAAATTGGCGAGATACATTTTTCATTGTATAAATTTTTATAGAAACAATTTTATTTGCCACTCCTCACGTTCAACTTCTTGACTATTTTACGAAGAAAAAAAAGATTTTTTTCTCTCTTACATGTGAGCTGCTATTCGGAAGTTATAACAAAAAATTCCAACCCTAATTTTATACTTTTTGTTTTATTTTGTCTTCAATTGATCATATTTTAACTACAGTATTGACAGTAGAGGCCCTCCTTGATATAAAACTTTTGTTATAATTCTTATATAATGCTACTATTTGTGAGTTATTTTATTAAACATATGTGTATGGCAAGTATTTTAGTGAAATCCACTTGCAAAAATCTTTTGTAGTTCAGCAGAAATTCACTTTTAAAATCTGCTGGTTAAAATGCGGATTCATGATATTTGGGAAGAAATTACACAAAATCTAAACACTTTTTTACATGTGTCATCGAAACAAATATTGTAGAGCAATCTTTCCTTTTTCGAATGGTGTATAATTTACCCATAAAAAATTATATTAGTGTTGCTACGCGCAACATCCCCTTAATTTACGAAAATGGTATACAAAAATTCTTTGCTTAATTTACAAAAAGGGTATAAAAAAATTCTTTTGAAGTTTATTTTTAGTGATTCACTTATATTTTAAATGCATATCTTCAATAAAAATATAAAAAACAATGCTACTAAAAACATTACTTATAGGTTTTATTTCATTTGTGTAGGGATAATGAATAACAGCTGAAATGTGTTTCAACTTATTAATACATCAATATTTATTATTTATTGATATTACAATTTTTTTAATGATTAATAATGATAGTATATTAAAAAATTCTAAGTATTTAAAAAAAATATTTGAAAATATTTTTTTACATAATGTAAAATAAATAATTTAGTGTAATAATATATATCTATATATATAATATGATATATAATATATATATTAATATATATATTTATTATGGTTGGCAGAGCACCCCAGTATTTCCCAGCACCACACCGCACCGCACTAGGTGTGCAGCACAGCACGGGACGGGACCTCGAGTTTTTTCACTTGGGCGCACCGCACCGGTACCATGGTTTGGCGCACGCACGCCCAGAAGGTTGCGCACCACGCACCGCACTCTTTACTATAGCACACTGGACTTTACAAATTGTAGTTTGTTTAGGAATTAGAAGGAATAACAAAAGAATCGATGATTTTTATCAACTATTTATTTATTTTCTTTCGAAATATAAATTTTTATGTATAAAATATGTCTATATATATATATATATATATATAGATATATATATATATATATAGATATATAATATCATATAAAATATATATATCCGTAGATTTTTTAGATACTAAACAGCATATATATATTGTTAACGGCGAAAGAGGGGGCAAACCCTGCCAATAGTCGAAAAAGAGAAAGAAAACCCTAAGCGCAGAAAGCTAATAGGAAAGAAGTTGATCGACTGATCAGCAAGAAAGCGCCAGCCCAGCCGTTGCGCAACTCTTTATTAGAATAAAAAATGAAAAGAAGATTTAGAACACTGAGTTACTCGAGGTGTTACTAAGGAGACTAGCTATTCAATAAAACGCAGACACACCAATTATACTATAGAAAATATATATTAATAAAAAAAAACATACATATATACAGAAAAAAAAAAAAATTGTGCTTTGCACCATACAGTTTTTCAATATGAAAGAAATGATACAAAATATAGTAATGAACGCGAACCCGATCGTAGAGGTAGTAAAATAGCACTACCAGGAACGATCAATAACGTATATAAACTTATAGGAATATTCTCGGACTGATAGTCAAGTCGGTGCAATTTAGTAAATTACTTAATCAGAGACACGTGCAAGTGTCAGAATATATAAATGAGACGAGTCAATCAGACAATCCATACAATTACAGTGGTCAATCGACGCTGACGGGATCGTAAAGGTAATAAAATTGAATTACAAGAACGATCGATATTCTTCGCGAAGATAGCCACAGAGTATACACTATTCGAAAATATAAATCGAACAACTTTAAGATGGCAGGATATGGTAATTTTCGGGTTAATAATTATTAACTCGCGCTATCAAAATATGCATATATTTAGATATATGCATATTCAAGGTAAGTTATAAAAATAGTTATTTTTCGGTTATTTAACAATTACAACAATGATAATCTTAAATACACAGGCACAAGGCAATTAGCAGATTCGGGATTATATAAAAATAAATTGTTGTAAATAATGTGAATAAAATTCCCAGAACATATATTAGTCAGCTCAATTTAGTAAAAATTTAGATTATCGATTGCAACAAACTATGTGCGTTAAAGATAGTGCCGATCACAAATTAAACCATAATTAATGGAACACGTAACTTGTTCATCTGTGACCACTCGACCCTCCGGTAGCGTCAACTAAGCGGCAGCATTCAATATATGGGCCGCAAATTCGGCTATGATTCAGGGCAATTATTGGGCCGCGGTTGAACAATAACCAGATGGCGAACAACCGGCCAAGGAAGGACTGGGCACTCAGTTCATAAACGATTATGTCCCGTGAAAAAAATCGATCATATGATCCCAGCCGACAATCACAATGGCTCAAGCCCGGAGCAACAGCTCCCAGTTTCGATCCCTGCAAAAATGCAGTTATCAGACCTCTAACGCAACTCTTAAATTAGCAATGACAAAGTTATTTGAAAGTATTGCACCATAAAATTATAAAAGCAGGGTGCACATACCCTTTGGAGGGGACTAGAATTCCTCGATTATAACTGTAGCAGAATAGCTACTATCTTCACAATGTAGTAAAATCGAGAAATGAAAGTATCAGAATAACAATACTTCTTCATGAAAAACTTCCTTTGCACTGACAAATTTCACCTCTACTATCTTTTACTTTGTCAGTCCTAATTACCTGTATTTATAATACCTGAAAAGGACAGGTGGTAATAAGCAACATGAATAAAATGTGCATATATATTTTAATAATATATATATATAAAATACACATAGGCCGCTTCAACTTAGCTTGTATACTTGACCCCAACTGCCATCATCTCCTCTCCCATTCTTCCATTGCTCGTGTGACCTTCTGCCTCTCCTACTTATTTACCCACTTAAGATGGCAACATCACCTGAAAGGGAAAAAAAGAATGCAATGCAGCTGGCCCATACAATATATATTAATATTTATATATTATATATATTATATATATAATAATATATAATATATAATATATATATATATATATATAATAGATAAATAAAATAATATAATATATATATTTATATTATATTTATATAATATATAATATATATATATATAGATATATAAATATAATAATATATATATATATATATATATATATATAATATATATATATATAATATAATTATATAATATATATAAATATATAAAATATAATATATATATAGATATATTTAATTTATATTTTATATATATATAATAATATATATATATAACTATATATATATATTATATATATATATATATATATAATATATATTATATTAATATATATAATATATATATATATATATATATATAACCCCCATCTCGCACTGACTCTCAATTATGGAATTCTGGCGAAAAAAACTTCAAGTACTTCCACATCTTCCATACATGCCCAATCTAGCTTCCGTGCCGATTCTACCTCTTCCCTAATTGAAAAATGATGTTTAGGTCATCATTTTATACGATGCAAAACCTAAATACTGCTAACACGTGAACTAAGCACATTTGAAAATGACTTCCTACTGCTATGAACAATGAAAAACCTGGAACCTGTGAACCTCGCAAGGGTCATACTTACTGAAGACTAACTTGGAATTTCAGCAAGCCAATACAAATTAAATGCACATCAACACTTACTTGGCATTTAATATAAAATATAATATATATAATTATATATAATAAAATATATATATAAATATATATATAAATATATAATATATATATAATATATATAATTTAATCAAGCTAAAGTAAGTTTCGAAGTTTGCACGATGATAACCAAAGACTACCTTAGTAAAAATAATATATATAAAATCAAAATTTCTTGATAAACTTCTTAGGGCGACAATTAAGTGGCAAAAAATTAAATCAATAGTAAAAGTGCAAATCTTCATTAGGAACTCAAATAAAAATTTAACTATATCATAATGGTGATTGCTGAGCTGTGGAATCAAAAAAAAGATTTTAGTGAGTATAACAGCAAATCTAACTAACTATCAGTTATGAAAGCAAGGAATAAAGTTAATAAAGAGTAAGATAATAAATCGCAATTGTACAAAGCAACAAATAAAGTAGCTGTTATAATAGTTATTAGGTCAAATTAGAGTATTGCGCACAGGTGCCCCTATTTAAGAAAAAACTAGTATGCTACAGAAGATGTAAAGTAGTGCAACAAGATGATTTCCTCTTTAGGGTAAGAGCTATGAAAGCGAAGGAGTTAGAAATTCTTCTTTAGAAATGCAATTTCTCATTTCTTAATATTTGTAGCTAATGAACCCATCTATGTATAGTTTAAGTCATTCGAAAAAAAATGTAAATAGAAAAGAACATCTCTTT
>JABUQX010007591.1:30000-33543 GCA_015478945.1 Trachelipus rathkii | reverse complement strand
CAGTTCTTCACTATTAAAGAAGAAAAATGCATCATCAAAATATAGAAGCGCCTCTTTGCGTGAGTGAGAGAGAAAAGAGAGAGAGGGAAGGAGAGAGAGAGTGAGTTTTACGAATTTTATTTCCGTAAATATTTTACGAGAGAAGACCATCGCCTGCGTACTCCCTCAGTCGTCGCGCGAACACGGGAAGCAGCCGCAAACACTTCACAAGGGTGCGAATTTAAGCCGCGGGCCTTTGGAGTATTGAGTATGGAGATGGAGATTATATTTTGTATTCTAGTTTCTTTTTCTTGAGCATGAACTATATATATATATGATGATATATATGTTTAATAAATAAACATAATACAGAACTTTATCTATGTTGTAATTTTTCCTACTTTGTTAGTTACAAAGATTTTTGAAAGTTAAAATTATTTAACCTGACATTAAAAGCTTTAAGGAAAGTATATATTTCGAACTCTTGTTTTGAGAGTGTATATTTCGAATTCTTGATTCAAGAGTGTATATTTCGAAATTCTTTATTCAAGATTATATATTTCAAAATTCCTCATTCAACACTATATTTCGAAATTTTTTTTATTGTTTCAGAGCCCGAGAAGAAGAAGAAGATCGAAAAGCAGCTTTGGAAAGGAGGAAGAACCTCTACGTTGTTTCTAAGCCAACGTCATATTTAAGAAGAGGACGAAGACGAGGAGGAGAGAGAAGAAGACAAGAAGAACAAGAGAAGAGAGAGAAAGGAAGGAGAGGAAGAGAGAGAGAAAAAGCATTAAAGAAGAAGAAGAAGAAGAAGAAGAAGAAGAAGAAGAAGAAAGAAGAAGAAGAAGAAAAGAAGAAGAAGAAGAAGAAGGAGAGGGAAGAAGAAAAGAAGAAGAAGAAGAAGAAGGAAGAAGAAGAAGAGGAAGAAGAAAGAGAGAAAGAAGAAGCAAGAAGAAGAGACAGAGAGAAAGAAGAAGAAGAAGATCAAGAGAAGGAAAGAAATCAAAGTTTTGCCATTTGAACCGGGAATTCTGTTACGAGAGTGAAACTGAGTAAACAGTTTCAAAGCGATCAACATCAAGAGACAATGAACACTACTAGAGCATGCAAGAGATTAAAGATAATCGCAGAATAACAGCTTTGATACTTCGGATGCGGAAATCAAGGTGTTTGTGTGCTGTGTGTGTGTGTGTGAGAGCAGAGAGAGAGAGAGCAGAGAAGGAGGAAGACGAGGATGCGAGAGAGCAGGAGAGAACGAGAGAGAGAGAGAGAGCAGAATTAGTGTATTTAGATGAATTTACAAAGTTACCTTTTCAGATGTGGGTACGCAGATATACTTTAGTATATATATATATATAGGTAGTATATATATATATAATATATAGGTATATATATATATATATTATATATATATTATATACTTAGTAATATAGACTAAAAGTTGTATATATATAAATTATAATAATATATGATAATCATTAATAATTTCAAGTTATACATTGCCAATAATAATTAATAATTAATAATAATAATAATAATCAATAATACAATAAGACAGAATGAATAATAATAATAACTCAATAATAATAATTATTATATTAATAATAGAATATTAATAATACATAATATTAATAATACATAATAATAATACTAACTAAAAAATAACTAATTAATAGTACAATAATAATAATAATAATATTGAATACAATGATGGTAGATAGATAGATAGATTAATAATAATAATCAATAAGAATAATAATAATGAATTTGATAAAATTTGCAAGTAACTGAATAATAATAATAAGTTACATAATCAACTATATGAAAAGTAATAATAAGTGCAATAAATAATAATAATAATAATAATAATAATAATAATAATTAATAATGAATAGATAATAATAATAATTAAAGTAATTAAGGACCTGGAAAGTTAAATCAATAGAGATAATAATTAATAAAGCTAGTAATAATAATAATAATAATTAAAGCTAATAATGTGGAAATAATAATAGAGTGAAAGGCTAGTAATATGAATAGATCTTGAGATGAAAAATAAAATAATAGGAGTAGAAGTAAATGAATAGAGTTAATGAATTTAATAATAAGTAAATAAGATCAATAATAAGAAGAAGAGTAAATACATAATAATAATAAATAATAATAATAATAATAATAATAGAGATAAGTAGTAATGAGAGAGAGAGAGAGATACATTAATAAAGCTAATAAAAATAATACAAAAGGGCTAAATGAAGGAATAATAATAATAAACTGGTATGAAGGAATAAATTTGAATAGCATTGAAATCAAATTATGATTAAAAGAGTAGATAAATAATAATGTAATATTGAAAATAATAATGTAAAATGATAAATCGTGAGATGAGGACTAATAGGATGAGTGAATTACAATAAGAACTAATCTGAAAAGCGTATCATAGAAGAGGAAATAATAATAATACTCATAAGTTAATTGAAATAATAATAAATAGATAAATAATAATATGAATAATAATAATAATAATCAATAAATAATGAGAGTTAATGTAAATACATCAAAGTAATAATAATAATAATAATAATAATAATAATAATAATAATAATAATAATAATAATAATAATAATAATAATAATAATAATAATAATAATAATAATAATTTAGATACAGTTATAATAACATTAATAATAATAATAATAATATATTAATCAACTAATACATAATAATAATAATAATAATAATAATAATAGCTTTGTTTCGCCTCATTTAAATCACAGACAATATACAAAAAATCATACATTATCATAAAATCAAATTTTTTTTCCTATTGTAACCATAGAAACAAGGCTTGAATTGCCTTCATAAATCACATTGAATTAAAAGCAATTTATCACCGCAATCTTCCGCTTTGTGTTTGCTTGCAACGCCTTTGGAAAAATCGCTGACGTCGCGACTTCCCTTGCACTAATACTATTAAACTATTTTTTTCCCTTTCTCTTTCACTTCTTAAAAAAATTATTAGTAGTGATTATTATTATTATTATTATTTTATTATTATTATTATATTATATTATAGTAGGTAGTAGTAGTAGTAGTAGTAGTAGTAGTAGTAGTAGTAGTAATTATTATTATTATTATTATTATTATTATTATTATTATTATTATTATTATTATTATTATTATTATTATTATTATTATTATTATTATTATTATTATTATTTTATTATTATCACTAATATTATATTATAATAATAACTTAACGGACAATATATCATATTTATTATTATTATTATATTATTATTATTATTATTTTATTATTATTATTATTATTAGTATTATATTATTATTTATATATATTATTATATTATATAGTAGTATAAGTATATATAGAATAGTAGTGTAGTAGTAGTATAGTATAGAGTATAGAGTAGTAGTATACAAAAATACAAAAAGAACAGATGAGAGAATCTGTGAAATGAAATGGAAAAGAAAAGAGAACAGACAAGAAAAATAGAACTAACAAACTAAGAACATCACGAGCTTTACTTACAGTCCACTCAAGCA
>JABUQX010007591.1:12500-17500 GCA_015478945.1 Trachelipus rathkii | reverse complement strand
ATACTAAAAGGTGTATACGTAGGGGAAAACAAGAGGTAAATAAACAGTTTGAAGATGATGGACATAATGGGACTTACAAGGGAATAGAAGCTCTTCTGGAAGGAAGCGCGAAAGGTTAAGAATGAGAATATAGCTGCTAGAATAATGAATAGGGATGGTGCTTTGTAACTGATGAAATGGGTGTGAGAGGAGTGTGGAAAGAACACTTCGAAAATCTGCATAATAACAGTAAATATAATAGTGATAGTGAATGTGTTTGATGGTGCAAGAAGAATAGGTATTTGGGGATGAGGGTTATTAGTAAGTGAGGAGGTAATGAGATGGAAAAGTCAGAGTGAACATAAATCTGCAGGTAAGGATGAAATTACTGGTGAAATGATCAAGAACGGAGGCGAGATGGTGATTGACTGGATTTGGAAGTTGCGTAACAAAGCGTTTATAGAGGGTATATTTCCAAGGGAATTGGATGAGAGCGGTAATAGTACCCTTTATATAAGAGTAAGGGAGAAAACTGTAGAAATTAAAGGGAAATTAGTTTATTAAGTGCAGTAGTATGCTGGGTATTTGTCGAAAGAGTGCGTCGAGTGACTGAAGCACCGATTGGTGAAGAACAAGTTTAGAGTTTTGCAGAGATGTGGATCAAATCTTTACATTGAAAACAAATGATGAATGTGAAAATGAGAGAGAAGAAGAATAAATTGTGGGTTTAGGTTTTATGGATCGCAACAGGCGGCGATGGAAGCTAATAGGAAGGTTATGGCAGGTGTTAGTGATAAATGGTGTTGTGGTAGGCTTCTGAATGGAGTCAAAAGTATGTATGACGATAGTGAGCTGTGTGTAAGAATAAATGGTGTCAATGGTGATTGGTTTAGGATTAATAGCGTGAGTAAGACAGGTTGTGTTATGTCTCCTTGGTTATTCAATTTGTATATGGATGGGGGTTATGAAAGAATTGGGGATGGCAGGAAACGGTGTTAGAATGGTGGAGAGTCGGAGGTGGAGTGGAGGATGCGGCCCACCTATTATTTCTTGGTGGATGATTGGTCTTGTGTAAAGGAACTGAAGAGAGCTTTTGGAGAGGATTAGTATGTAGAGAGATTTGGCAGGGTGTGTAAATGGAGGGGGTTTGAAAGTAAACTGAGAAGAGAGTAAGGTTGTTATGGTTGTGAGTGAGAATAATTCTCTGTGTAGTTATGTTAGATGGTGAGCAGCTGGAGTTCAAGTTCCATATTATAAATGCTGTAATTAAGCAGCTTATAAGACGATGCAGAGTGTAGGAAAATTGGTGAATGGCAGGAAGCGGCTATTGGTGCAATTAAACGTTAAATGCAAAGTAATTAAGTCCTTGAGTGTGCTAGGTCTTACATGAGGGGTTGTTATTTGTGTTATTGTATAGTAGTGAGACTATGGTCTGGAATAGAAGTATAGATCTAAAGTTCAATGTTCAGATGGACAATCTTAGGTAAAGGTGAGAAGAAATTGCGACATAAAATGAGCGAATGAAAACGGTATTAGAGAGTGTGTGTGGTGTGAAGAAAGTGGAGTAAATGAGAGAATAAAATGAAAGCATGTTCAGATGGTTTGGTCAAGCGGAAAGGGTTGAATGATAATCGGTTGGTTAAAGCCATGATAGTGGCGAGTGTGGGAACCAGACTGAAGGAGACCGAAGAAAAAAAGTGATTGAGTCAGTAAACGAATGTTTGAAGGAGAAATGTGAGTTTGGTAGAGGCGAGAAGAAAGGTGTATAAAAGGAGTGAATGACGGGGGATTGTGAGAGGGTATGGTTGTGGTCCACCTGGGCCAAGGGATGAACCCTTACATTGACGATCTACCATAGTGAGGGGTCCATCGCTGTCCCATGAAGCTTTAGGGTGGATTTTCTGACTGCGATGAGTTCTCACCTAAATAATGGTACTGAGGCGGTAAGGCTGGCTTTTCTTTTTTCGACTTATGTCATGTTCTTCTACCGCTTTTCCGATGCTCGTCACGCACCTTACTCCCATTCTTGGGAAAATAGAAGGAAGATAAAGAAAGAAAGAAAGAAAGGTATTAAAAGCATATATTTGCTGACTTCTACTTTCCTTCGATTTCTTTCCATGTCCAAAAGACAAAAATTCTTCACAGTCAGTGACGTCACGTTCATTCGCTGAGAATTTAAAATAATTAATCAAAAAGCTTCTCTTTGAGAGTTGATTTAACATATGATATATGTTTTATTTTTCTAAAGTAAATTTTAAATTTTAAATAAAAATTTAAATAAATAAATTTTAAATAAAAAAGTAAAATATTTTTAAAGAATTTTATTGTTTATAATAAATTTCGTATATTAAGCGAAAAATATGTGCTCTTTGAATAGAAAAAAAAGCTAATTTTAAATGACTTATTGTTAATAAAAAAGAAAAAAAAGAGCAATTCAGCGAGAAAAGGATGCTTTTGAGAATTTTGTCATTTACCTATTGATATGAGTCAGATTACATTGCTCTCTCTCTCTCTCTCTTACACATCACACACACACACACACACATACACACACCAAAAACGCAACCGACCAACGAATGGTGAACAATACATCGTATTCAATACTATTTATGTGATTAACCTTCAAATCAAAAATTCATAAAGTAGAATGATTAAATGTAAAAATTAATGTAATTGTTTAAGATTGAATTATTTCAATTTTTGAAATTATCTTTTATCTACTAAGGAAGCGTTGCCTCCCTTGCTTCCATGAACCGCACGCATTTGATATATATATATTATATATATATATATATAATATCATTAAGAGGTATATATGTTATGGGTAGTAAAAAGATATTATATATATATATATATATATATATATATATGCAGTATAATAAAGTAGAGAGAGTATATATAGTTAGTTAATATTATTATGAGATATGATTTATATATATATATATATTTAAGATATATATATATACATATATATATATATGTTATATATATATATATATATATACATATATATATATATATATATATATATATATATATATATATATATATATTAGATATATGATATATATATAGTATAGTGTCCACTTTCAATATTTTTTAAGCATTTTTATTCTATTTTTACTTATTATTAGAAATATGTTGATTAGTTTTGCTATTTTTTTCCTTCTTTAAATGATAAATAAGAAAAAAAAGACATTCCTATTTCATTTTAATAATATTTGTCTATGGAATTAATTAAAATTAATGGCAACACAATCCGATTTTCATGAAACTTATACGAAATATGACATGATCTTTAAAGAATAAAAACGTTAAATAAAGTTCGAAAATGTATCTGAAAAAGCTATGAAGTCTCCAAACTTTATATTAATGAAGTTTTTATAGCCAGATGCTTTTTGTTTATATTCTTATATAGGCTACATGATGTTGAAGCAACAATTTTTTATTTTTCTATCATTCACTGGTCGGGGTTATTTGGGCTTGAGGACCCCCGTAGACAAATGTTCGTATGCCATGCATTAATCCACCGACAAAAATTAATATAAATATTGTTTCCTAACGATCTAGTAGAAAAAAAATATGAAAATTATAATATAATAAACTGACTTATATATATATATATATAAGAGAAAGAGCACACATATTTATACTATATATATATAAGTTATATATATATATACATATGATATATATATATATATATATATATATATATATATATCAGATCGTTGTTTCTCTTAAAATCTTATAATTTGTCTATTATAAGGTTCTCAGAAACGATCTAAATCTGTGACGGCGTCTCCGGCTCCGGCTCCGGCTCCGGCTCCATCACAATTTCTTTTCGAGCTCCGGCTCCGTCTCTGTCCATTCAACTTCGACTCCAGCTCTAAATTCTACTCACACCTTTGCTATCTATTAAAGAATCTCTTACTTCGATCAATGATTTCGATTGAATGTAATAAATACTTTCCCTTTAAATATCGAAGAAATAATTAATTCATTAAAATATTACCTAAAAAACCGAGATCTTCAACATTCGTGCATCACCTATTTTGGAGCGAACTATTTATTAATTAATTATTATTATTATTATTATTATTATTATTATTATTATTATTATTATTATTATTATTATTATTATTATTATTATTATTATTATTATTATTATTATTATTATTATTATTACAACTAATATAAATATAAATATTATTATTATTATTATTATTATATATAAGAAAGAAGAAATAACGTATATTATGCGATATATATATATATATATATATATATATATATATATATATATATATAGAGTATATATATATTTATTTTTTTATATTTATATATAAATAAAATATATATATATATATATATATATATATATATATATATATATATATATATATATATATATATATATATATATATATATATATATATATATAATACTATATATATTTGTAATACGAGAGCGAGCCAAGAAGAATGTGCTAACAAAACTGTAGCGATCTCAAGGTTCTCTTCCTTTCATAGTGGCACTGTGCCTCCTTGAACGAGCCTTCATCCCTTTATAAACAGTTAGCTTAAAGGTGAATTTCCTTTGAGTGCCGATGGACGACTCAATACAAAGGAAACAATGTACAATAATTTGGTGCACGTATTTCTAAAGCGTACATAAAAGTAAGCGCATATATGTGCGTGTTGACAAAATGAAAAAATAACATTGTTGATATATATATATATATATATATATATATATATATATATATATATATATATATATATATATATATATATATATATATATATATATATATATATATTTATATATATATAAATATATATATATGGTGTTATATATATATATTATGATAGTTACGATGTTATTATTATTATTATATTACATATTATCATACATATACATATTATTATATAGTATGATACATACATACGTTAACATATATACATATTATTGGAAGGTTACAGAGAAGATTAAAGATGAAGAAGATGAGTATATTATG
>JABUQX010007590.1:12500-17500 GCA_015478945.1 Trachelipus rathkii | reverse complement strand
TATTTATTTCTTCAATAATACTTTTTATCATTTTCAGCACATTCTCATCGATATTTTCATTCCAATTCTCCGTTTGAGATATTCTTTTCACATAGCTACAAGCTAATCTTGCCCATCCCGCAACAGGGTAGTGACCTACGATACTACCGCATATCGAAAACAATTCCTTTTTTTTTTACATTATCCCCTTCTTTGATATTCGGAATTTTATTACCTCTTCTGAATTCTAAATTGCCCTTTTTTCCTTTTATTATTTTCAATCCTAACACTCGACCATTTTCTACAGATTCAGGACTTTTCGCTACTAACCCAAACCTCTTTAGATGATTTACTACCTCCGCCGCACTCACAATTGATTCATTAACAATAATATCATCTATATAATTACTTGTCCCCTTTTCTATCTTACTATCCATTTTTAACACTTCTTTTAAAATCCTATTCATAATTCTTGGTGCCGAATTCAAACCAAATCCCATTCTAGTCAAAGCATAATATTTTCCTCTGAATTTCACAACCTGATAATTCCATAAACTCTTATCGATCCTCACTTGTAAATATGCTGCCTTCAAGTCTACTAGTTTTGTTTTCCCTTTTATTTTCCTCCATTCCCTCAACGTTTCATCACATATATTTACCCCATCACCAGTATGACATTCCGTATAATTATTCATTTCCCTAAAATCCATCACTGGCCTTACCTTATTTTTTATTTCCTGATTCACGGCCATTAAAGGTATTATTCCATTCACCTTTCCATTATATGGTACCAAAATTCCATCTTTTATCCATTCAATTATTTCTTCATCAAACTTCTCCTTCATTCCTTCTTTTATAGTGTTTTGATAACAACTAACTCTATTTGTTAATTTAGGTTCTTTGTCTTTCCATTTCCATTTTACTGTCCAGAAATCGCCGTTAAACCACCCCACAAAGTCTTTATCGTCAATAATAATATCATCATTTTTTTCTACTAGTTCTTTATTATTATCAACACTTAGCAAACCACATTTATTTTCTACGAATTTCAAACCATCTTTTCCTATAATAATTTCTCCAAATTTTGTTAATATATCCATTCCTAGAATAACATCAATATCCTCTATAATTTCGTTTAATATTAACATTTCAGTTTCAATTTCCTTGTTGTTCAACAAAATATTATATTTTTTTCTCCCCATCGTGTTAATTATTTTACCATCGAACCCCTTCACGCATACATCTCCTAATCCAACTCCTCCAATCTTTTTACTAATAAGAGATTTATTGCACCCTGTATCAATAAGTGCGTTACATTCTTTACCGTTTATTAACACCTTAATTACAGGTAATTCACCGGATTCTATATTCAGTTTCTTGATGAAGCTACCTCCGGCAAATAAGCTCCATCTTCTTCGTTTCCCTGAATATTTTTATTATTTTCCCACTTTTTAGAATTACCCTTCCAACAATCTCTTGAGACGTGACCTAATCTTCCGCATGTCCTACATTCTTTTTTATTCCAATTCCAATTTTCTCTAAATTTATTGTATCTATCTCTATAATATTCGTCATTAAAATTTCTAAATTTTCTCTCCTCTTGATAATGATAATATCCCTTATCATTATTTCTAACTAGATCATTATTTATTCCTGATCTATTGCTCAAACATTTGTACTCATTTAATCCAATCAATACTCTTGTTTGTTCGATTAATTTTTCAATTTCTATTTCCTTAATGTCTCTTAATTTCCTTAATTCCTTGCATATATATTCCGGCATTCCATTTATAAACGCATGCTTAATCATTAAATCATCTTTAATCCCTATTGTTTTTGCAATTTTTTGTATCTCCATCATAAATACATCTGCTGATTCTCCTCTCCACTTTTTGTTAATTAATCTTGAGTAAGCATTGAATGGATCCTCCCCGAAGGCTTCTCTTAGTTTCTGCTTTATAACGTTACCGCTTTTCTTTGCATCTTCATTTAGTTGAGTATATACTGTCAATGCCTTTCCTTCTAAAAACATAGGCAGAATTTTTTCTTCATTTTTAATATTATTCAAATCTTTTATTAGGTTAAACTTTATGATCCACTCATCAATATCTTCTTCTCCATTAAAGTTCTTTACTAAATCGGAAATCTTTAAGTTGTTCATTTTTTTTAAATGGCCCGGCTAGCTTGTAAGCAAGACTATCAAACAACCTTCTTAATTAACTATTTATTTAGTACTACAACAACTTCAATGCTATACTTCTTATATATATAGTCTTCTAATAGTGTGAAGCTCCAAAACTCCACATATATATATATATATATATATATATATATATATATATAGATCTGTTGTGTCCAAATGGCCCGATACATAAGTTATATATATATATATATATATATATATATATAAGGTTATATATATATATATATATAGTTATATATATATATATATATATATATATATGGCAGCATATATATATATATATATATATATATATATAAGATATATGTTATATATATATTATATGTGTATATATATAATATTAATATATGTATTATTATTTTGCATTTGCTATATAAATATATATATATATATATATATATATATATATATATATATATATATATATATATATATATATATATATATATATATTACAAAAGGTATTACACGGCAAATAAGGGGGCCTCGAGCCAAACGGGAACAGAAGGGGGGACGTGTTTCCATACCCCGTAGGGAAGGGGCGAAGCCCCCGCGACACCCAAAATACCAAAGAGCGGGGGTTCCGAGACCTTCCCCGGAGGGGGAATAGTCCTACCCTGTCGTTCTCCGGAAGGCCGAGAGACCCCGACTCCTCCCAATCATGGGTAGCGAGCTTGGGTATCCCTGTAAACAAATACACATTAAAACTGACGGTCGTAAAACGTAAAACGGTCCTATATATTTTGTAATCATCAAAGCCTCTATAATAGAAAGTCTATTTATGGCACATAAAGATACCCTGTACTATTTTTTTTTGGGCTAACGATTACCGTTCAAAAGGTCCATAACTAGACTTTTCTCCATATATATATATATATATATATATATATATATATATATATATATATATATATATATATAGTTAGTAATGTTTGTATGTATATATATATGATATAGTATATATATATATATATATATGTGTGTGTGTGTGTGTGTGTGTAGTTTCAGGAGTGTTGGGAGTTATCTATTCTCCCCCTCCACTGTCAGGTCTAGTTGGTGTAGTAGAGGGCTTGTAGCTATCTCTTCTGCTTGTTCCTCCACTGCACAGGTAGTAGTTGATGGTAGTTCTTTGATAGCTCCTCGTATTAGGCTTCATTTATACGTTGAGGGGCCTAAGTATCTACAGGTGCTCGGTATCTATAGGTACCTTTCACTGTTGAAACCGCCTTCACCAAGAAGAAATATACGGTTAGCGCTTGAGTGGTAACTTCGAGGCTAATAAACCTTCGATATAATTTGCTAAAACCCTTTTAATAGTTCTTCATTTTAGTAAGATGTTGAAATAAGCTTTAGTTTTTGGTTATTTTATTAAATTTATATTCAGATTATATTCAAACGAGTCGCTGACCTAGAGTTATGCACAATAACATTTTTACAATATTTTATTATTAAATATCTCGCTACCAGCAACTAAATTCAAAACCCAATTTTATGTCTTTCAGCGAGAGAGAGAGAGAGAGAGAGAGAGAGAGAGAGAGAGAGAGAGAGAGAGAGAGAGAGAGAGAGAGAGAGAGAGAGAGAGAGAGAGAGAGAGAGAGAGGCGGAAAAGTTAGAAATCATCTTTTAGATACAATAAAACAACGCTAAGTATAATATAAACAATAATTTTATAAAGAAAACATTATAAACAATCATATAACAACAAAATAATTTTATATTAACATATATTAAAAGTAAAAATCACATATACCACAAATTTATGATTAAAAGAATTGTAAAATATAAATATTTATTAGACACAAGTTGAGCTGTTATTTGGTTTTCTATGATTTCCCATTTTTTATAATGTTTAATTTACGCTCAACTAACATATGTAAGCAATTTAAAAAACGTTTTTTTTTTTTTTAAAAACGATTTTTAAATCCGTTATTTTATATCTTATATAATATTTTAATCAATTATTTAACAATACTACATACACTTCGCGCCCTAAAAGCAGAGCATTTTAATTACTAATTTAAATTAAATTTCGAATCCAGATGGGAGGACCTTCTTTTTTAGAAGTATGAGAGAGAGTGTGATTTTGCATGTTAAAATAGATTGCTCTGTTGTACGTGTTGGCTATGTTTTCAGTGATGTGTGGGGGTTTTGAGATTAGTGTAATTCATATGCCGTAAACTCTAATTAAATATTTTAGAAAATCTCTTACGAACGCAATTTTTTTGTGTCCGTTCAGACAACCGAATTAGAGGATTCGAACCCTCGCTCTCGCGAGAGGAAAAACTACGATCCTTAAGAGAGAAAAGACTCGCATTAACCATATATATAAATATATATATATATATATATATATATATATATATATATATATATATATATATATATATATATATATATATATATATATATATATATATATATATATATACTTTGGTGGAAAGAATTGATCTTCATATCTTTTGAAAATTTTAATTCATTGAAAAAATATGTACTAGAGCTTCAAAATTTATATACTAATTTTCAATTATACATATTTAACGAAAGCTTTAATGTTATTTAACAATAATAACATTGGTTTGAAGGCTGGTAGGCTGAAAAGAAGAAATATCTCCAATATTCAGCATCATAGGTATCATTCTTAGAAGAAAACTAGACCGTTATGGTTTGGATTTTGGAATATCTTACAATCTGCAACAGACATCGTATAGATTATGTCTGGAGTTAAATAGCTTAACCAAAGAAGGATAAGACTGTTCACAAAGACTAACTACGTGAGATTTAATCAGAGGAGAAGGTATACGACCCAAGAATTCAGAAC
>JABUQX010007590.1:0-7500 GCA_015478945.1 Trachelipus rathkii | reverse complement strand
TTTTAAGATATATATATATATATATATATATATATATATATATATATATATATATATATATATATATATATATATATATATATATATATATATATTGTTATTCCTTTTGTCACATCAGGATGAAATATACTAGATTCATTACAACATTTATTTGGACATAGCTGAAGTACTAACAGGTTCTATAAAAATATAACAAAATATAAATATAAGAATACAAATACTAAATACTAAAAAAAATATAATATAATTATACATAAAATAAAAATACTCAATAAAGTTATTGGTAAGACTCTTTCATTGTCTTTAAAATTTTAATTAATTTTTTAAACTAATTATGTTATTTTTACATTCATTCAAACATTTACACCAGCTACTTTTACAACAATTTTAACTTCAAACTGACCTTCAATACTGATTAATAGAGATTTTTCCCAGAAGAAATAGGATATGGTGGCTTAGATGTAACTCAGGTTGTAGAGCTGCTTTTGCTCTATTATTAGTAAGGTTGCTTGAAGATTTTTAACTCTCATCAATAGCTTTGGAATTCCTCAATTAATTTTCTTCTTTATGAATTCTTTGCTCTTTCAGAGTTAATAAATTTTCCTATGTCTTCTTCTTCTTCTTCTTCTTCTTCTTCTTCTTCTTCTTCTTCTTCTTCTTCTTCTTCTTCTTCTTCTTCTTCTTCTTCTTCTTCTTCTTCTTCTTCTTCTTCTTCTTCTTCTTCTTCTTCTTCTATAGCTTCCTTATGGTTCTTAAAGTTCACTCTTGTACTTTACCTCATTTTCTCAAAGGAAGGCAAAATCAGTTGTAGCTTCAATATCTTCTTTTAGTTGCCTGAAGTTCAATCCTGTTTCTTCCCCATATTTTCTTTAACTTAGGCAAAGTCAGTTTTTGTGCCTTCCATAGTTTCTTTTGAGTTTCTGTAATAGCTTATATTTCCTTGCAGTATCTCCTATCTTTTCTATTTTTACTCAATATTTGGCTTTCTTTTAGCCTTTTTTCTATTGCAGCTTTAATTTAGAGTATTGCTTCACCTTGCAATCTGATTTGGTAATCAGATTTTTGTTGCAGTCATTTTTTTTTTAATTTCTATTTTGGATCAGTCGGAGGTAAAAAAGTTGCTGCATTTATAGTAGTTTCTTTATCTCTTACTTCGCAATATATATATATATATATATATATATATATATATATATATATATATATATATATATATATATATATATATATAATTAGTATATATAATTAAACAAATATATCTAATGATATTTTTATTAAAGGTATATTATATATATATATATATATATATATATATATATATGAAATTGAAATACAAAGCTTACTTGCAAATCTAATATTGAGTGGTGAATTATCGCAACGATTCTTCACTTGAAGATAAACTCTGCTCTTCTGTTCTTCTGAAGAAACATTTTTGCATTCATTTTTATATTTGCGGTCACTATCATAAGGAAGACTTCCTCTTAGGCATCTAAAATAAATAAAAATAAAAAAAACTGCCAAAAAGTTAATATTGCACAAATCTTTAAAATATGCACAATTGCACATGCACGCACATCTATTCAGACACTAAATAATAAACCAAAGCAAGCCAATTTCTCTATTTTTCTTGTATTTTTTCTAATTCCAAAATAATTAAAATAATTGCATTATTTTCTGTATTTATCAATATCTTATTTTTATGTACATTTTGACACTTAATTACTGTATATACAGTAGAATGAAACATTTCTTTCAAGTTTCAATAATGTTTAAATTTGTGAAATTTGTCCATGAAACAGCCAATGTGGCAACCCTGAACAGAATAGCAGAAAAAAATCACAATTGTTCGTAATTTTTTTTTTAATTAAGAATTACAAGGAAATGAACGAACATTAAGAGAAAGAATACGAAAAGCGTTTATCGCTCTCGCTCAAAGCATTTGCTTGCTGTTAAGTTTCCGCAAGCCATAGTAGTAGTACAGTGGTCAGCTTGTTGGCCAAAGCACTCCGACCTTAGACCTTTTTTTTGACCGCGACCTTTTGACCTTTTACCCTTTGGGGATCGTGAATGTTTTTTAACTTTTTTGGGCTTGACCTTTTTGAGAACCCGGATTTTTTTGAGAACCCAAATTTTTTTGAGAACCCGGATTTTTTGAGAACCCGGATTTTTTGAGAACCCGGATTTTTTGAGAACCCGGATTTTTTGAGAACCCGGATTTTTTGAGAACCCAATTTTTTGAGAACCCTGATTTTGAGAACCCCAATTTTTTGAGAACCCAAATTTTTTGAGAACCCAAATTTTTTGAGAACCCAAATTTTTTTCGGCAACCCTAATTTTTGCAACCCTTCGAAGAAGGGTTGCGCCAAACGGTTGCGTAAGCAACCGTTGTACGTATTACCCACCCCCTATTTTACGCCCCCTAATTTTTTCGATCATGGGTCAATTTTTGCCCACGGTAATTTTTTGTCCTTCCTTTACGGGCATAGCCCTTTTTGATATCTTAACCTTGTTTGACCATGATATTTCGGCCTTGACCTTGCCGGATACCATAACCTAACCTAACCTAACCTAACCTAACCTAACCTACACCTAGCCTACACCTACACCTAGCCTACACACAGCCTTCACCTAGCGTACACCTACACCTAGCCTACCCTAACCTAACCTAACCTAACCTAACCTAACCTAACCTAACCTAACCTAATCCCACCCACACCTAGCTCACACTCCACACCTAGCCTACACAGCCTCTCACCTAGCGTACACCTACACCTAGCCTACCCTAACCTAACCTAACCTAACCTAACCTAACCTAACCTAACCTAACCTAACCTACACCTACACCTAGCCTACACCTACACCTAGCCTACACACAGCCTTCACCTAGCGTACACCTACACCTAGCCTACCCTAACCTAACCTAACCTAACCTAACCTAACCTAACCTAACCTAACCTAACCTAATCTACACCTACACCTAGCCTACACCTACACCTAGCCTACACACAGCCTTCACCTAGCGTACACCTACACCTAGCCTACACCCGGCCTACACCTATCCTACACCTGCACCTAGCCTCCACCCAGCCTTGAGCTCATCCAGGTAACTGATGCCTAGCCTTTGGTAGGTATCTATGCTAACATGAGGTCATGTAGGTACCTGACCTGTATGGATCTATCCTAACTTATTTCCATCCGCTGCCACACACACACACACACACACACACACACACTTATACATACATTCACTATGACACTTACATTTACCCATAGACACTTACACTTACATTTACACGGTTCCCAATCACCGTAAAGAGTATCTAGTGATGTTCTATTAGTGTGCCAGGTGAGTTCCAAGTGAGTGCCAATGAGTGCCAATGAGTGCCAAGTGAGTGCCAATGAGTGCCAAGTGAGTGCCACATAGTGCCAAGTGAGTGCCACATAGTGCCAACTGAGTGCCACTTTTTTCAAGCCTTTTCTAGCCTCCCCTGAGCCTAGAATAGCCCTAATATAGGTGTCTACCCCTATGTTATAAGGTATGAGGATTCGATTGGTGTATATTACAATCTGCTAGAATGCTTCCTACTATGAGTTAGTCTTTTTCTATCACTTATAGCCTATATATTACTTGCACACATACACTAGCCCATATACACTTACACTCACACGCACAGGTACACTTACACTTACACTCACACCCTCGAAGCTCAATTTTGTTACCGCATCTATGATGGCTCATCTTTGATGAAGTCATCTTTGATACCACTATATTGATGATTCATCTTTGATGACTCATCTTTTGTCTACCTCTAGATCATAAGCTGTCCCTCCCCGCAAAGGATGGAGGCACCGCACCCGCAGGTGCGACCCGCCGCGCGAATGAAAAATATATATACTATAAGTCATTCAGTTTTATTTCATGCTTAAGCATTTTTTATTAAAAACATTTTCGCGAACCTAAAACTGTAACTCATTACAGACCTATTATTTAACACATATATTTATTAACATTATTTTTACTTAATACTTTTTACTTAATACTTTTTAATTTATAAATTTTTAAAAATTGTATGTAAGAAGAAAAAAACCAGTGTGCCTGATATATAAACATTTTATTTTACTACAACTGTACCGAAATTTTATTAAAACATTAACATTACATACCTTAAAGCAGTAAATCAGTAAATCAATAGAGGTGTTACCTAACACCAAGGGGGGGGATTAGTATGCTTTTGTTTTACTGCTTTACTGCTTTAACTCATGTTTTACTGCTTTAACTTTCTGCTTTACTGCTTTAACTCATATGTTTTACTGCTTTAACTCATGTTTTACTGCTTTAACTCATATGTTTTACTGCTTTAACTCACATATTTATTAACATTACATACCTTAAAGCAGTAAATCAGTAAATCAATAGAGGTGTTACCTAACACCTAAGGGATTAGTATGCTTTTGTTTTACTGCTTTACTGCTTTAACTCATGTTTTACTGCTTTAACTCATGTTTTACTGCTTTAACTCATATGTTTTACTGCTTTAACTCACATATTCATTAACATTACATACCTTAAAGCAGTAAATCAGTAAATCAATAGAGGTGTGACCTAACACCAAGGGGGGGGGATTAGTATGCTTTTGTTTTACTGCTTTACTGCTTTAACTCATGTTTTACTGCTTTAACTTTCTGCTTTACTGCTTTAACTTTCTGCTTTACTGCTTTAACTTTCTGCTTTACTGTTTTAACTTTCTGCTTTACTGCTTTAACTCATATATTTATTAACATTATGTTTTTTATTTTGTTTTAATACTTTTTATTTATTTTTATTATTATTTTTATTTATTTTATTATTATTTTTATTATTTTTATTATTTTATTTTTATTATTTTTATTATACTTAGTGTTATTTACTTCATGCCTATTGTTATTATTATTTAGAACACACATACACACACACACACACACACACACACACACACACATACACTTATACACACACATTCACTATGACACTTATACACACATTCACTATGACACTTACATTTTACCATAGACACTTACATTTACACTTATACACATGCGGTCACACACACACTTACACATTCACTATGATACTTATACACACATTCACTATGACACTTACATTTGTCCATAGACACTTACATTTACACTTACACTCACACTCACACAGATTTACTTACACTCACACAGATTTACTTACACTCACACAGATTTACTTACACTCACACACAGATTTACTTACACACACACACAGATTTACTTACACTTGCACACAGATTTACACACACACACACACACACACACACACACACACGCACACTCACTTACACATATAACGTATAATTTATTAAAACATTTTATGTTTTAATTAAACACGTACATTTATATTACTCATTCAAATATAACTAAAATTATTTCAAAGTTTCTTAAAACTTCTATAATAAATCAATCATTATCTTTGAACAAAGAATTTATTATTAACAGCTAAAATGACTATGATTTTGTTTATAAATTTTATAACTATCAAGTTTTAAAATAACTTTTACTAAAATTTTATGAAATTTTATTAAAAACATATATTTTACGTACCTTAGCAATAAATCAGTAAATCAGTAAGGACAGCCCTAGCACCCCTACATCAAGCTATGCCACGTTTTAGTTCTCATTGACTTACTGTTTTACATCATCTTTAACCATGTAAGTATAAAATAACAAAATAAGTTCTTCTCTGCTAACATAACATGTATTTTATTAAAATCATTCTAAGTTTTTATTTAAAAATAACAATTATTCACTTACATTTATATTATTCACTCGATGTTAACTAAAAATATTTCAAAGTTTTTTAAATAATTCGGGTTTTCTTTATTATTATTATTATTATCTATGTACATTGACAATCCATCACGAGAAAACCACAACTACCCTCACTCCTACAGATACGAAACTGACCTCTCTCTGTAAAATGTGTTGAAATAACTACTAGGTCTAAATTTAGGATAATCCTTTGTAACCCGGGGCGATTTAAGCCTAATCCCAGGTCAAAATTATTTCAAACTGACCTTTTTCTGTAAATGTGGTGCAATAACTACGTTAGCCCTAAATTTAGGCCCAAATTTAGGATAAGCCTTTTGTATCCCATGCTGATTTAATCCTAACACCAGGTCAAAAGGTAATTCCAGTATAGACAAGATTCATGGTTTTTATTATTTTTATAAATATATTTCAAACTGAAACATGCTGGATCGGTAAGATCCTTTGCAGGTAAGAAGGAAATGTTTTCCTTACTTTGTGATTGGTCGGGGTAATCCTTATCTCTATATGACCGTGCATGTGATTGTCGAGAATTTTTTTATCGTCTTTTGAAAATTAACTTTTTTTTTTTTAAACTTGTATTTGAGCAGGTGTGTGTTTTATTATCTTTTAGGACCCAAACTCATTTTAAAATCATAGTCATTTTAGCTGTTAAGCGGTGCACAAGTTATCTGATTTGTATTAAAAGTGTTTTATTTTTACTAAGTGTATATCATATTTATAATAAATACTTACAACTTTGAGGAATAATTATAATTAAGCCTAAATAGATAATACCAATTCACTAGTTCATAAGCTAAACACCAGGGGCTCAGTAATAGTCCCACTCCAAAAGCAGCTAACCCTTGCACTCCGCTGGTGCGTCCCACTGCGTTCCTCTCGGCCTCGTCAGTACCCGCTCCGTTGCGTGCGTGCCCGTGGCGCAATATTTCCGCGTTCCTGCCCGCCTGCGCCCGCAGGCGCAATATTCCCGCGCGAATTATTATTTAGAACACGCATACACACACACACACACGCACACATACACACACACACACACACACACACACACACACACACACACACATACACACACACCACACACGCACACTCCCTTACACATATAACGTATAATTTATTAAAACACTTTATTTTATTATTATACTTAGTGTTATTTACTTCATGCCTATTGTTATTATTATTTAGAACACACATACACAAACACGCACACATACACACACACACACACACATACACACACACACACTCACACGCACACTCACTTACACATATAGAGTATAATTTATTAAACACTTTATTTTTATTTTAGTTATTATAATTAGTTTTAATTATCATGCCTATTGTTATTAATAACTCGCAACACATACACAAACACGCACACATACACACACACACACACTCACACGCACACTCACTTACACATATAGCGTATAATTTATTAAAACATTTTATTTTTATTTTATTATTATACTTAGTGTTATTTACTTCATGCCTATTAAGTTATTATTATTTAGAACACACATGCACGCACTAACCCAATTGCTCACACACACACACACACTTACACACACATGCACATACACTGAAGGGCGCACGAAAATGCTGAAAGCGTTTCACGATAAATGCGAAAAACGGTTAAACACCCAAACGATTGAACGAAGTACACTG
>JABUQX010007589.1:32500-37500 GCA_015478945.1 Trachelipus rathkii | reverse complement strand
CGCCTCTCCCACATGGCACCCGCTCCTAACCAAAAATAATAAGGAAAAATTACAAATTACACAAAACAAGGCATCTCAGGAATAATAAGACCAGGGATGCCCCTCGTACAACTCCCTCACAACATCTACGCGAAGAAACTAAAACCCTACCATAGAAAAACACTTTGGAAATGATAGCATTCGAATTTCTAAGTCAAAAACAACTAACACCCCGACACCATGACGTGCAGGGTTGCAGGTGGGGCACTTGCCCCCCTAAATTTTGTGTGAAATAAAAAAATCGAACCTATATGTTTGCCAGACGACGTTTTTAAGGTTTTATTAGTAGAAAAACTGAAAAAAGATACATCAATCGATAGTAAATAATGAAGGAGTAATTACTAATTACTAACGTATATAAAACATACTTTTTTCTATTTTTTTTGTTTTTTTTTCACATTGGCTTGAAGATCAACGTAGCTAATATATATATATATAATAAAATAAAATAAATATTGGCTATTTTTTTTAGGAGCAGGAGACATAGTATATATATATATATATATGCGTAAAATACTCAAAGGTGGCCTAATGTAAAACAAAACCAAATACAATAAACTCACCCTGTTGTTCCTTCCTTGATGTAAGATGTTGAAAAATGTAAAGAAAAACGTACTTTTTTCTTAGGTAACCAAACTGATACCTATTACTTAAAACTATCTGTTGGGTATGCTACTCTCAGCTACACCAACCAAAGGATCTCACCCTACTACCCTGATCACTAGTCAGACCTAAGAACTAACTACCACGGGTCATTTACGGGTACACATCCAGAGGGAGGGGCAACACATTTACATTTAATGAAAGGAAATAAATCATCCACAGGATGTTACCTGTAGACAGAAAGAAAATATATGTAATACAAAACCAAACAAAAAACAATATGATAAAAAACTTGCGTGCGCGTGCAAGACAAGAGCAAAGCCTCCAAAGAAAACAAGCCAGGATCTTCTTAAGCATAAATAAAAACAGGAAGCCCAAGTCAAGCAACATGCAACCTAGAAAAAAAACAAACAAAAACAATCAATCTTATACCTTTCTCCTCCCCTCCTTCACTTGTGCAAAACCGTCTTCACACCACCTTACTTTCTTGACCCGACACACCTAACCCCAAACCACACCTATTCATAACACACCTACCAACACACCACACACCCACCCCTAACACCTCACCCCACCACCAGACCTCACTACATACCACCACACTCACTCCGGATCAGACATATCCGAATCACGAATATACCCTGACCTTCTTAACAACACAACATGATTCTCTTTCACCTTCTCTCCACCTTCGTTTTCACTATCACTTGTACTCGAAAAATAATCCCAACATCTTTCTTTCCAATCCAGATAATTCTCACCTTTTCTTCTTCTCATGAATTCTTTCACTTCCGCACTACGCTTATCAACCTTACACCTACGTTTCACTTGTTCTTTCTTCCTTGCTCCCTTTGATACCTCACCACACCCTTCATTCACTTTCAACACCTTCACCTTACTACTCATCTCATTCTCCATCTGCGACACCTCTCCATCACCACCCTTACGATCACTTACCACACTCCCTTCTACCATCTCTGACCCTCTTGACCTTTCTACAACCTCTGATAACGTATAGCACAATCTATCGTTCTTCACACCAGTATCCAGTATTTCACACATCTCTTCATATTCCTTCTTACTGTCACAAATACTCATATCACTACCACCACTATACCTACTCATACCTCTTCCATACCCTCCTTGATTCTCACCAGTCACACCCACACCTGCCAGGTGTACCAAACGACTTCCCCTACCTGCACTCACCTTCCTTTCTTCCTTCTTCACCCCTCCCTCTGAACTCCTCTGAACCTCACTCCGCTTACACACCTCATCATAATCCTTATAGACATCACAATTTCGCCACAAATGCCTATCTGACCTGCAAAAGTCACACCTCTTTCGATTATCATAACCTTCACTTCCCAAATACACATTATTCCTTCTACCTCCTGTTGGAGCAGCCACGTCTACTCTCTCACCTCTATCACCATTACCCTGTACTGGTTGTCCCCTACCTACACCTCTACCTTCTTCTCTTTGTTCCCCATACATACCTCTTTTTGGACACTTAAAGGCGTAGTGGTACCTCGAACCACACAAATTACACTCAGTCACCTTACCAAACCTGTCTTTAGCATTCAACAATTGACCATCACCCCATTCACCACCTCTGGGCCCAACTCTCTGAGTCCCTTCAGCATACCTCTGATTTCCTTGAGTACCATACCAACTACTACCATTTTCACCACCTACAGCCCCCTCACATGGTACCTCACATTTATTCCCTGCTTTCTTACCAAAACCTTCACATATATTAATTAATGCATCTCGAAAAGTACGAAACACCCACTCCTCTTTCCCACAATAGGCCAACACCATTTGTCTCTGATTATCACTCACATCTGCTCCTTCCAATAGGTGAACGCATTTCATATCTTCACCTAAATCAACCTTACCAACTATCTTACACTTTCTCTCAATCACTTCATACCTATTTACATATTCCCTCATCGTTTCATCTTTCTTTCTTTTGATATAAAAAAACTCACATAACTTATCATAACGATCCCTTTGTTTCTCTTTCGCAAACCGTTCATCCAACCTTCGTAATATTTCATCAACACCTTCTTGCTTACCTAATGCCTCCCAGTCTACCATCCACACACACTCATAAGCCTTTGGTCCTAAACCAAACAAAATCTCACCAGCCGGTTGTTCAAACTCCTCACCATACAACTTGAACCACAACTTCACTTTACTCTTCCACACATCATACTCATCTGCAGACATATCGCCTTTAAACACAGGGCAAGATCTACGTTCCCTCTTCAACACTTCCACCTTCCTTTCACTACCACTCCCACTACCACCATCCTTCCCACTACCACCATCCTTATCATCCTTACCCATCTTCTCACCTTACCAACACCTGTACTACAAAACCAACAAAACCACAACTCCACTACTACACCAATTCACACACCTCACCCAGAGCCGTCCTTCGAACTACGCTCTGCTACCACTGAGAAAATTACTCAATGGTGGCCTAACGTAAAACAAAACCAAATACAATCAACTCACCCTGTTGTTCCTTCCTTGATGTAAGATGTTGAAAAATGTAAAGAAAAACGTACTTTTTTCTTAGGTAACCAAACTGATACCTATTACTTAAAACTATCTGTTGGGTATGCTACTCTCAGCTACACCAACCAAAGGATCTCACCCTACTACCCTGATCACTAGTCAGACCTACACAGTGCGCACCTAAGAACTAACTACCACGGGTCATTTACGGGTACACATCCAGAGGGAGGGGCAACACATTTACATTTAAGGAAAAAGGAAATATCATCCACAGAAATATATGTAATACAAAACCAAACAAAAAACAATATGATAAAAAACTTGCGTGCGCGTGCAAGACAAGAGCAAAGCCTCCAAAGAAAACAAGCCAGGATCTTCTTAAGCATAAATAAAAACAGGAAGCCCAAGTCAAGCAACATGCAACCTAGAAAAAAAACAAACAAAAACAATCACTCTTATACCTTTCTATACACCTCTTTCACTAGTTCAAATCCGTCTTCACCTCACCTTACAATACTGATCCCTCTACACCTTTTCAACCACACCAACATTACAACCTACGCAGACGACATCACCATCGCCACTACACATCAGAACCTAAACACTGCAACAAATCTGACACAACAATACATCAGCCTAATCCAAACATGGTTAACCGACAACAGAATGTCCGCCTCACCAAACAAATCATCAATCACTCTAATCACCACAGGTGACAACTCGGAACCTCACACCCCAAAATCCACCTAAATAACATGGTAATCCCACAAAACAAAACTCCCAAAATCTTAGGCATCACACTCGACACTCATCTAAACTTCACAAAACACACAGACTACATTACTTCATCAGCAAACAAAAAACTAAATATATTAAGGATCATAGCCAATACTGAAATCACAAACAACAAACAAATAGCCACCACAATCTATAAGCAATTTATCCGTCCGACTCTAAATTACGCCTCTCCCACATGGCACCCGCTCCTAACCAAAAATAACAAGGAAAATTACAAATTACACAAAACAAGGCACTCAGAATAATAACAGGATGCCCCTCTACAACTCCCTCACAACATCTACGCGAAGAAACTAAAACCCTACCTATAGAAAAACACTTGGAAATGATAGGCATTCAATTCTAAGTCAAAACACTAACACCCCGACACCCATGTACGTAGGCAGGGGGGTGCAGGGTGGGGCACTTGCCCCCCTAAATTTTGGTGAAATAAAAAAATGAACCTTATATGTTTGGCAGACAAAGTTTTTAAGGTTTTATTAGTAGAAAAACTGAAAAAGATATATCAATCGATAGATAATGAAGGAGTAATTACTAATTACTAACGTATTATAAACATACATTTTTTCTATAGTTTTAATGTTTTTGTTTCACATTGGCTTGACAGTCAAACTAGGCTGTGTACCAAAATTTTTTTTTATATACTTTTTATACAGCTAGCTTCTTCTGACTGTATTCTCCGCTAGAACTTTTAGTATGTCGATAGCATTTGGCGGCCGCCAAAGTTCCGATATATATATATATATATATATATATATATATATATATATATATATATATATATATAATATTATATATAATATATATATATATATATATATAATAAATATATATATATGATATATATATATATATATATATCACTCAACCTTTGCCCCACCCCTAAATGAAATCCTGCCTACGCCCATGCCGACACCCATGTCATGCAGAACTCTATAATCCTACCTACCACAGACTTAAATAACCCCCCCCCCCCTCCTCGCCAGCACTACTATATAAACAAATCCTAAACAATATCCCACCTCCTCAAA
>JABUQX010007589.1:22500-25000 GCA_015478945.1 Trachelipus rathkii | reverse complement strand
GAGAGAGCGTGGTTTTTGGTTTGTTTTTAAAGGAACGATTTTTTTTTTCTTGTAAATAGAGAAAGTGTTGCCTTCTGAGGGTCAATTATATATATATATTTTTTTTTCTTTTCTTCTTCGTAGATGCTTACACTCTTAATATTTTCTGATCATTTTAATATTAAAAGAAAGATTTTAGACTACGAGAAATAGTTGTTTGAAAAAGAAAGAAAATGAGTCTTAATATTATCATGCGGCATAATCTGAATTATACATTTATAAATTTTACGAGGAGCCTTTCGCCATACAATTTCAGGATTTGCATTTCTACCCTACGCTAATGGCGCGTCGCTAGCTTTTACAAGAACAATTATATAGTTATAGCAAGTCCCGTCAGAGGGTTTCGTAGCTTTGACAATTGTTTATTTTAATAAATTTTTAATCATCTTTGATAGAAAACAAATATATAATTTTTCTCTAAAATATGGAATATCTTTTTATATGTAATTGATTTACGAAATAATATTAAAAATGCTTATTTTCCTCTATATATAAAGTCAATATATTTTTAGAAACAATTGTAGGCCATTCTAATTCCGTTTTCTATTCGTTCGTGGGTTCGTACCAAAAGAGGTCTCTTTCCCGAGCTTTCAAATTTTGAAAAGGCAATAAAATAGAATACATAGCTTCATGCAAAACAGACTGCTCACCGAAGAAAAAAATTTTTAATTTTTAATAAGATCGTAATTATTCAATAATATAATAGTTATTTTTGGATGACTAATTATTGATGGAAAAGATGATATTTAATTTTTCTATGTTGTTGTAAGATAAAAAAAAAGATTTTGAAATTCTTGGACACGAGGTAATCGTTTTCCTATATCATGAATCAGGATCCCCGAATTTAACTGTAGCCTCATCAAATTTTTTTCTCTTTTTTTTTTTTTTTTTTTTTTTGAAAATATTCTGTTGGCTTTACACATCATTAGCGTATATATCTCTGGCTTAACCTTCTCACGAGCTAATCCCGCCAGCTTTAACTCGTCAGCTGAGGCCAGCAGGCAGCCTATTTGAAAGTTGCCGCGACATCTCGCTAGAATTGTACAAAGTCAATCTTTTAAAGAAATTTTGTTTGATATTTTTATCATTTTTATTTTAGTAACAATTTTTGATGAATTTTTAATTGAATTTATTACTAAATTATGAAGTAACTTTCATTTTAAATTTATTATTTATTTATTTTGATCTTTACGAAATAATATTTTGGGCAGTTTGCATATTTATTCTATATAGCGTTAGATGGCAACTCAAAGGACGGAATTATTTTCCGTTTGAGATCTTGGACTATTTGAAAAAAATCTTTTCATGACTATCCTATAGTAATCATTATATATATATATATAAATAAATGGATAATTGACATGCAACAATAGATAATAGAAATATAAGATAAAACACCTCACCAATTTTGGAAACTCTTTTAATTAACATTTGCCGATTTTGGCTTTTTCGGTAGTGTGATATTTGGATCACATTGAAATATTTTTACATTTTTGTTACTATCCGAATTTTAGTTGTCAATTTTTCACACAAGATGGCGCAGGCTAAGCCATTTACATAGATTTACGGGTGTCTTTGAATCACAATTTCCTTACATAGGATTTCACAATTTTCACTTTATTGTCCATTTCCAATGTCTGTATATTTATCACTATCGTTTTTATTTTTATTATTTTTATTTTTATTTTTATTATTATTATTATTATTATTATTATTATTATTATTATTATTATTATTATTATTATTATTATTATTATTATTATTATTATTATTATTTTTATTTTATTTATTATTTATTAGTAGTAGTAGTAGTAGTAGTGTAGTAGTAGTTAGTAGTAGTTTTTGATTTCAGATTTAAGGTGTTTTAATTCCTTGATATATTTATTTTGCACTACGAAGTTCTGCGTTGAATTTTTAAAGTAATTTTCCACTATTTGGATGGGGGAAAGGGGGTTTGGAGATGCTTGGGTGAGAAGCTGCTTTGTTTCTCCTGTACCGCGCAGCCTAAATTTCGAGTGTTGGCAGGATATTGTTGCCAGAGGCTGTTCTTTGTTTTTCTTTTTATTTTTCTAATTTTCGATTTCGTACACAGCGTTGGCCATGTAGGCGAGGGTGTGTATACTTACACAGGATGAGATTTTGTGGAGATGTTCATATACCGTTTGAGGTAGACTTTTTAGAAAAAATTCTTTCACCAAAGTAGGTTCTTTATTGAGGAGATTTTGCGCTGTCTCTTCACCAATGGCCTCCCTTAAACGAGAAAGGAATTGACTTGGGAGTTCGTTGGCACGCAGTTTTATTTGGGTGACGTCACTTGTATTTTGTTCTTTTGATATTGAGTGAGTTCTTTTAATTGTTTTCACCAATTCTTTATAGGTGTTATTTTTGATTGGGATTTTGATAGTGGCTAATAACTGAATGGGGAGCTTTGGCGCTATTAATCTTAATTTTTCTTGGTCAC
>JABUQX010007589.1:7500-10000 GCA_015478945.1 Trachelipus rathkii | reverse complement strand
TTGTTTTACTAAAAATTTATTCTTTTTATGTTTATAACTTAAAAATTTGCATTTTTACATACCTAAAGCAGTAAATCAGTAAATCAGTAAATCAAACTGCCCTCCACACCCCTCACATACTCATCCATGATCTATTGATCTATTGGATCTATTGATCTATTGATTCAAGTCATATTTTGTATAACATAACACAAAACTTATTTATTTTGTTTTGTTTCTTTAAACATTATGTTTTTACTATAAAAATTTATTTATTTTGTTTAATTTGCTTTAAATATTTTGTTTTTACTAAAAATTTATTCTTTTTATGTTTATAACTTAAAAAATTTGCATTTTTACATACCTTAAAGCAGTAAATCAGTAAATCAGTAAATCAAACTGCCCTCCATACCCTCATACCCTTCCATGATCTATTGATCTATTGATCTATTGATTCAAGTCATATTTTGTATAACATAACACAAAACTTTTATTTATTTTATTTTTATTTTCTTTAAAAATTTTTTTTTTTTATTTTCTTTAAATATTTTGTTTTTACTAAAAAATTTGCATATTTACATACCTTAAAGCAGTAAATCAGTAAATCAGTAAATCAAACTGCCCTCCATACCCTCCTACCCTTCCATGATCTATTGATCTATTGATTCAAGTCATATTTTGTATAACATAACACAAAAACTTTTATTTATTTTGTTTTGTTTCTTTAAACTTTTCGGTTTTTTTACTAAAATTTATTCTTTTATGTTTATAACTTAAAATTTGCATTTTTACATACTCTAAAGCAGTAAATCAGTAAATCAGTAAATCAAACTGCCCTCCATACCCTCATACCCTTCTGTGATCTATTGATCTATTGTTCTATTGATCTATTGATTCCAGTCATATTTTGTATAACATAACACAAAAACTTTTATTTATTTATTTTGTTTCTTTAAACATTATGTTTTTACTATAAAAATTTATTTATTTTGTTTAATTTGTTTTAAATATTTTGTTTTTACTAAAAAATTTATTCTTTTTATGTTTATAACTTAAAAAAATTTGCATATTTACATACCTTAAAACAGTAAATCAGTAAATCAGTAAATCAAATTGTCCTCCATACCCTCCTACCCTTCTGTGATCTATTGATCTATTGATCTATTGATCTATTGATCTATTGATTCAAGTCATATTTTGTATAACATAACACAAAAACTTTTATTTATTTTTGTTTTGTTTTCTTTAAACATTTTGGTTTTTACTAAAAAATTTATTCTTTTTATGTTTATAACTTAAAAATTTGCATATTTACATACCTTAAAGCAGTAAATCAGTAAATCAGTAAATCAAACTGCCCTCCATACCCTCCTACCCTTCCATGATCTATTGATCTATTGATCTATTGATCTATTGATTCAAGTCATATTTTGTATAACATAACACAAAACTTTTATTTATTTTTGTTTTGTTTCTTTAAACATTTTTTTTTTTACTAAAAAATTTATTCTTTTTATGTTTATAACTTAAAAAATTTGCATATTTACATACCTTAAAGCAGTAAATCAGTAAATCAGTAAATCAAACTGCCCTCCATACCTCATACCCTTCTGTGATCTATTGATCTATTGATCTATTGATCTATTGATCTATTGATTCAAGTCATATTTTGTATAACATAACACAAAAACTTTTATTTATTTTGTTTTGTTTCTTTAAACATTATGTTTTTACTATAAAAATTTATTTATTTTGCTTATTCTGTTTAAAATATTTTGTTTTTACTAAAAATTTATTCTTTTTATGTTTATAACTTAAAATTTGCATATTTACATACCTTAAAGCAGTAAATCAGTAAATCAAACTGTATCCAGCCACCCTCATACCCTTCTGTGATCTATTGATCTATTGATCTATTGATCTATTGATCTATTGATTCAAGTCATATTTTGTATAACATAACACAGAAACTTTTATTTATTTTTGTTTTGTTTCTTTAAACATTATGTTTTTACTAAAAAAAATTATTTATTTTTGCTTATTCTGTTTAAAATATTTTGTTTTTACTAAAAAATTTATTCTTTTTATGTTTATAACTTAAAAATTTGTATTTTTACATACCTTAAAGCAGTAAATCAGTAAATCAGTAAATCAAACTGTATCCAGCCACCCTCATACCCTTCTGTGATCTATTGATCTATTGATCTATTGATCTATTGATCTAGTGATTCAAGTCATATTTTGTATAACATAACACAGAAACTTTTATTTATTATTGTTTTGTTTCTTTAAACTTTTCGTTTTTTACTAAAAATTTATTCTTTTTATGTTTATAACTTAAAAAAAATTGCATATTTACATACCTTAAAGCAGTAAATCAGTAAATCAGTAAATCAAACTGCCCTCCATACCCTCATACCCTTCTGTGATCTATTGATCTATTGATCTATTGATTCAAGTCATATTTTGTATAACATAGCACAAAAACTTTTATTTATTTTGTTTTGTTTCCTTTAAACAT
>JABUQX010007589.1:0-2500 GCA_015478945.1 Trachelipus rathkii | reverse complement strand
TGGAAGCAGTAAACCACATTTTAACATATAATATAATAATAAATAAATTGATGTCCCTCAACGAGTTGTATTCTGCTTCTGTTAATGGAAACTGCTCTCGAAACAAAAATATTTTAAGTGCATAAATGGCTTTTGCCATCCATCGGGCGTGACTGAATGCTCCAGGAGCCCTAAATTTTACATTCTCCGGAGAGACTTTTCCCATGAAAATCAAACATAGGTTGAGTAGTTCTAGATAATCATCTCTTGGGTGATGTTCTTGTAGCTCACTTTGCAGAAAGCTCCCTACTTCGTCTTGATATTTTAATAGGGTATGTTGAATTATCTGGTCCACAATTCCTACTTTGTACTGAGTCTGGTCTATATTAGACCAAGAGACCTGGAATCTCTTGAATATTTCTGGTTGAGGACCAGTGGTTAACCCCATTTTGCAATCGAAAAGTGCTTTTAGGATCACCTCCAAAATATGATGGTGACAGGCCAAATATAACAGGTCTTTTCCTAATGCTTTCTCCAGCAGAGTACAGGCTCCCTTACCATGACCCGTGTTTGACGGTGTAGTGTCGAAACACATTGCTATTACATTTTCCGCTAGCCCCCAGTCTTTTAAACTTTCAGCTACAGCTTTTGACTGGGAATATCCTGTACTATTCTCTAAAGCTGGTACCCCTAAAAGCTGCTCCTCTTCTCCATTGCTCACAAGAATGGCCAACCTCTCTACATTTTCTTTCTTGAGGATGTTTGGTAACATCTTACCATCCCAGTGTACAACTGTTCCCTCCAATTTCTTATTTTGAAATTTATTTTTTATTTTATCTGCTCTTTGTTGCCTGAATGAATTTCTACGTCTTCTAATAGTGCTGCGGCTCAGAATTATTTCTTCAGTGTTAACATCTAACGCCTCAGCTGTTGCAAATAATATTCGCATGGCGTTCCTGTCCGAAATGTTGCATCTGTCCAGTAACATGGATAGTTTTTCAGTGACAACTTGAGTTCCACTGCGTTGTCTTTTTCTTTTGGTGACAGAAGCACATGCCTCAACATCAGCCTGGTTTCCTGATTCCGGAAGATCTTCACTGTCCAAAACAGGAGAGTATAATAAAGCTCTATTTGTTCTTCATCTGTGGAAGAGAAGAGATAAAAAAAAATTAGTATTAAATGAGATAATCTTTTTTCGTTCATTCTGTGAAAGAGAGTTGAACTTCGTCACAGACAAAAGATGAGTATTTGAATAATAATAATAATGAAAAGTTATTTAAAATTAAAAAAAAAAAATAATTACGTTTTCTTGGGTTTGCTGTAGTAGATTGTTCTTTTCTCTTAGCTTCCTCCAATCTGGCTTTCCTGTCAGCTTTCCTTTCTTCAAGCCTTGCCAACTTTAAATCAACACCAGCCATGCAGCCTGGACGTCCTTTCTGTCGTTGTAATTCGAGAAATTGAATATCTTCTGTTTTAGTCATTTGTGATACAGCATCTGCAGCAGCAATGTCAAATAGATCTTCTAGCTTAGATTTAAATGCAAGTTCACGTTCTTCTTGAATTTTGGATTTCCGTGAAGAGCTCTTTTGTATATTTGACCATTCTTTATACAATTTTTCCACTTTATTGATGGCATGTTTAGCCATTTGAGTTGGTATTTTAGCTTTCGCCCAGAATAATGTGACCTCTCTTAAGGTTAGGTTCGCAGCTTCTCTGAAGTTCAAACCAACTTGACGCATATTGTAAAATATTAACTTCAAAACTTGGCCATTTGATGGAAGTTTACTTCCTGTTATTTGATGAGAAGGATATCCAACTAAATAAATTTTGGTTTGGTCACGAACACGAACACGAACACCGGTTGAAGTGGACGGGGACGCCATACCTATAAAAAATAAAATAAAATAAATATTCATAATAATACAAATTAAAAATCTGTTGGAAATTAATAAACTGGGTAACAATCTGAAAATACAATGCAAATTATTTTCATACACTTTCGGATTGAAATCTTGGTAATAATAAAAAAGAAAAACAACAAAAAACAGATGCCTTATTTAGCCTACATGACCTGAAATAGACCTGACATTTCAGGTATATCTGCTGAACTATTATACCTAGAGCAAAAAGTAGGTGCTCACTTTAAAGCTAATATTATCAGCTTTAAAATGAGCCCTTATTTTCCTTCCTCCCTATTACGGTTGTCCAGCAAACGCTAAAAATGTGCAAATTTTGGTCAAAAAATGCAATTTTCCCAAACTTTAGGCCAAATGCGGGACGGGTTAACCACCTTCGATCGAGCTGAAACTTTTAGGGGATCCTTTTTTTACTAATGTGCACACTTTTGGCCAATTTATATAAGAATAAAAAAGTTTTTTTATTATATATTTGACCTGTCTAATATATATATATATATATATATATATATATATATATATATATATATATATGAAGCGCTTGTGCTTCGGTATGATATTGATGGATATTCTGATGATAATTCAATGCATAGATGTAATAAAGC
>JABUQX010007588.1:0-18359 GCA_015478945.1 Trachelipus rathkii | reverse complement strand
ATAAGTCCTCAAGCTATGTCGACGTCGTTCAAGATTATGTTAATTCCGTTTTTCATTTTAATCAAAGCCGTAATATTTTCAGATGTTCGAACGCTGAAACCTATACATGTATGCGCAGAAGGACACTTATCGAGGGCTTTCAATAGTGCGCTACACTCAAAAGGCTTTTACATATGTCACGCGACGCAGAAAACCCATCTTTTCTATCTATTAAACCTCTCAAACTGTCTCCACCGCTAAATATTTCACTACGAGTCGATGTATCAGATGACACACACTTTGCCTTTACCCAGGCTCCTGTGAGCCAATATCTTGTATGAATCTTCAACAGAAATCGAATAAGTCTCATATTTAGCACCTCCGCTGGGAAATACAAATAATCGCATCTGACCCAATTGGCTCTACGGATTAAAGTATAATAGACACATTCTTGGGAATACCCCAAGTCCTTCGTAAAGATATCACCAACAAGCGTAGAGGAGAGGGAGACGTCTCTATCAAACATGCGAAAAAGTATTACCTACTGATGAAACTCGGGTAAACACAGTCCCAAAGTAATGAGATTCGTCCTTTCAGCCATAATGAGAAGAAAGTAAACAAGAATATACAACGTACGAATGAACCATGTCGAAAGTACATATAATCTATCCTGACAACAACAACAACACAATAAAATGAAACAAACTCAAGAGCAAAACAACAACAAACAAACTTTTATCCAACATATATAAAAATTAAATTCTTGAATAAAATATCATAGTCAAATGAAGTGTAATAATTCACTGATCCTAAACAGTAAATCAGAAAATCAAACCGCCCACCCTACCCTTGCCCGCACATCCCCACAACTCCCCACCCACCCTTCTATTGTATCTATTATCAAATCGATCAAGTCAACATTCCGATAGTCATATATTCGTGGACTCCAAACTGTGACTCCATCCTCCGACTCTAACTACGCACTCCTAACTCTTACTCTTATATTACCTCCTCCTTGTACCAAATTTATCGTTATGTGAGACTAACAAAGTTTATACACATCAACTTAAAGCTACATCATTTAATCCTCCATATATATATATATAAACACACCTAAACCCATATATAAAGAATACGAAAAAACATAACACCATTAAAACAAAGACCAACCGAGAAACCCCGTCAACCACTAATACAAAAGGCACCAATAATACATACACCCGAACCCAACATCCATCAACTAACCTAGCTAGTTCCATTAATCACATCGAATATTACCACGAACCAACATATTTTTATATTATTATTATACTATTCTCTTGTATTATTGATATATTATTATTATTTTACAACCCTTCTTATACACTTTCTTATAATTTTTGTCATTATTTATTAATATTTATATTATTATTACTTATTATTCATTATTATTATATTATTATATATATTATTATTATATTGTTTCAAATTTGAATGGCAAATGCATCTTTGCATATAATTATATTTATATTCAGCATACTATTACTAATATCATTATATATGTTATTGCTATATAAATATATATATATATACTTATATACTATATATATAAACGAGAAGACCTCTCCACCACAGAGAAAAAAAAAGGAGTCATGCAGTTTTAAACCAATTCGCACACTTGATAGAATAGCTATTCAACGCTTAGTATAATGAACAAGCAATACTCTCTGAGAAATACAGTATTAGGCAATATTGAAGGAAGACTGCTACTTTTTTGAAGAGCTCTAATCCATGTATGATTAGATGAGAAGATATAGAAACCTAGTGGCGAATAGTAATAAATTATTAATCAGTTTCATATTGATGTGATGGGATTGAATAATAAGTGATATGTTTAGATCACTATCCCAGCAGAAGGCAAGACTGGCATCTAGATGTATAATTTTCTGAAAATAACTGATAATATATATATCGTATATTATAGCTACTTTATATTCAAGCAACTCACCGCTCCATAGTACTATACTAGATCACTATCATGCCCTATCTATCGTCAGTACTCCCATATTAACTGTATAGTAGCTATCGCGTCGAACGCCTATATATATATATATTATATATATATATGTCATAGTATATATTACTAATATATATATACATATAATATATATATATATTATACAGATACATTACTGTACATATATATATATATACAAATATATACTAAATATACTATATATATTTAAAATTATATAAATACTATAATATATATTATATACTACCATATATTATATATATATTAGAGGGAGATGATTATTCCTGCAATCGTGTGCCATAGACGACTGAAGTAACCACACGTAGTAACGGTTTTGTAATTTTAAGATTTTATTGATCCAGTTCTGGACAATACGCTCCAGCCTGGACGATGATTTTATTATATTATAATATGGCTTTAGATTTATTATCAAAACCTTGCTGTAATTTATACGGTATATAATGATGTTATTCTCATCTTTAGTATAACATTACATATTATCAATACTCTTTAATGGCATAATCTGTGTAAAATTTTTTAGTATTAAGCAAATAAAAACAGAATGAACGGTATAATTTGTGCAAAAACAATAATTGTTCCAAAAGTCAAAGTGAGAGTTACTATTTGCCAAGGACGCTTGAGAGTGGACGCATGTAGAACTTCATTATTTCAAGGTCAGTCGAATAAAGATAAAGCATAATTATTTAATATAATTATAGTTAATGTAAAACGTGATAAGCCATTTAACCATACACATGAATAGCAATACTTAACGGTATCGTTTTACAGTTACGGCTGTCAGGACAGATCGACAAAAACATCACATTGTAGTACCCTCAAAGAGTTGCAACAAGACCCCTCTTTAAATTTTTACAGCGTGAGTTCAATCTAAACCCAGTATTAGTTAAAAATATAAGAATATAACTGTTATAATATGAAGATAAAGCTGTCATCTGTAAGTAATCCCCGTTAATCATTTGACAGGGCGTTCCTAACTTGCTCGGGTTTTGCAAACTGTCGATTTATTGATTTACTTTGGCAGTTTCAGTCCTGAGTCTTCACAACATGATTCACTTCCTGTTGAATTCTACGCTCTCTATTGTGTTTACCCCAAGATCTTCACGTCTATAATATGATATTGTGCATAATTGATCAGAATTCTAGTTTCTGTCCCATAATCCCTTTCAATAAGCCCACAAATATGTTGTTACTAGCAATCTATAATTTTATTACAAGGACACCACTCTTCCGAATTCTCCGATCCTAAACTTTATGTACATTACACACCTAATACAATTGTATTCTATAAGCTATTAATTCCCCATGATATCTTTACAATCATTTAAAATCACTATACTATAAGTCCAATCAATATAACTTTTACCTAATTAGTTTTGTGGATGATTGTGTGATCTTATATTGTTCACAAACACTCCCACATGTAGTATTACTTTTGCAAAAAATTTAGTAAATCATAAAATCTATATATATAGATCTTTATATATGGTTAGCGCCTTCTTCGTGCATATTATTGAACTGTTACTTATATCCTTTACATTCTTACTATGACTAAATAATATTCTGATTAGACCGCCACTGAAAAATACAGATCTTGACTATATTCATAGCATAGATCCGGAAACACTCATAGCTAAGTCTAACCCTTCATTTTCTGGGTTAACACCTTGGTAGATTAATTACTCACAACTGCGACATTCTAAATTAACAGAAAACGCACACATCCTCCTTGCAATACGTTCACACACAGTAAGCAAGGCCAACGGAGTACCGGTAACAATCTCCCCCCTTACGAAAGTAGCTAACACAGCTCCACGTTAAAACCGTCTGATCGGTGTCAGTCTGGTTGCCTTCTTTACTAGACATTCAAGAGCCACAGTCTATCGAACATCACGCTCTTAATACTATCTAACTTCTGTATTATATTCTTGTTGACTTTTCGAATTATTCACATCCTCATCGACCTTTGACTTTTACGAAGAATAAGATGAGAGAGCGCACCTCCTCAGTCGCGGTACGACCGTGTTCGGTCCCAGCGTGGCTTCTCTCCGCAACATTTATAACTAAATTAAGTGGCGCCCCAACAGGGACTCTGTTTGAGTTCCTCGCTTGCAGTGCACTTAGATTGTGACTCTCCGAATCAACAATTTCTACCACATTATTATATTGAATACTCATCGAATTCTCTCAGTTCCTCTCCAATAGAAGAATCTCTCTTTTGTACTAAATTGACAGATCTCAAAGTTAGTTAGCGATAACCTCCCAAATACCTTTAAACATTCTTTTATTTTACTTGAAGATTTTTTAACATGTCTGAAAAAAATCAAAACGCAGAACTTTGGGAACAAACGGCACAGCTCTGATAGTCAAGAGGTTTGGACTTTGATCCAATCCCTTGCCTGTCTGCTACTGGATCCACGTGTACGAAACAGCGTCCTGGCGCGATGATAAAAAATAAACATCAATTAGAAATGACATGCATGAATGAAGCTAGGAGTCGAATGATGAAAATAAATTAATCGGTAGAAGGTCACCAACTCTGACACACCCTTAGTGTACCCAGACTCCTGACTTATCTTATTACAGCTCCCAACCTACTGACAAACCTTCTCACTGAGCTCTGACCATGAGTATCTTATTAACTAAACTCCATAAGCAGGTGATAACTTAAAAGGCAATGGACTCAAGAATCTAATGTTGAAATCAGTCACGCCCCCCCCCCCTCCCCCCCCCCTGGTGAACACAGACGTTTCCCGCCAACATGTCAAGTTATAAACCCTGAACCTGCATGCCACCTTATATCGCACGTATGGCCTAAAAAATACCAACTGCTCTATGATTCGTGAGTATAAACTTCTTAGTTCTCCCAATGCTCAACCAAGATACCAACACGCCTTCCTCAACATTTTCCTAGTATGTAGAAACTCCCTGCCAAAACAATCATTTTCTTCCTAATCCTAATCTTCTTCCTAATCTAATCTATTCCTAATCTAGGAATCAATCCTATCTAATCTCAATTCCTAATCCTAATCTGATGCCTACTTCATAATTTTCTTCGCTAAAACCTCCAACTTCTTTCTAATCCCAGTCTTCTTCATAATGCTATACCCCCCAGTAAATGACTTTACCCCACTAAGGCTCTCTCTAGAGATGGTTTACTTTCCGAATGCCAATAGGGATTTTTTAATCAGCCCACATAAATAGAGGAGAATCTGACTTTCTCCGAAAACAATATAGGTTGTTACAACCCGCCACCGCAGAACAAATCCGTAAATCAGTATCCGAGCACCCAGTATGTCTATTAGACCCTCAGTCGTTCGTGCGTATCTGTATATTCCACAACGCAATGCTCCCAGCAACGCACAATTGTTTTGAACGTTCGTATCTCCACGATCCCAATGAACCTTCCTATTACTTCCAGTGGTCCTACAACATTGAACCAGGAAATCTTGAACATGGTGGGAGGCATACTACCTTCTAGCAACAGTGCAAAGAACTCTCTCAAAAACTGTGAATTGTTGGACCCTTTGCGAAAAATTTAAATATGAATCCACGGAATACAAGATCTCCTTAGTCTACTTACCTGATTTTTAGCGTACTGTTAGCCTCTCGATATCCCAACTGCCCATCACCTTAATGCGTTGAAGACACTGTCGGTATAGTCCAACGACATGCAGACACGCGTCAAATTTCTAAAGACTATACCAAGAAATCATCACAACATAACGTGAATACTTCTTCTGACGGGATAATCTTGTATGCTGGTATTAGGGATGAGGAACGTAAGAAGAAAGACCTCATAAGAATACAGAAGTATACAGTGCTGCTACTCACCGATCTTAATCCAATGACGACATTAAAATGTTTGAGACCCTTCGTTGGGACGTCTGTATCAAGCATATCCTAAATACGATATGAGAGATCATGATTCCCTTAGAATTATCTTTCCTGTATTATCGCCTCCATTCTCATTGAACATTCGTCCGTTCTGTTTAATGCATATAAAAATGATCGGAGTTGGACGGGTATATAGTAGATCATTCTTGGCGAGAATATTGGAATTTGCAGGACTCTCTTTGACATAGTAATACTGTCCTTTTCCAAAATTCCATGTCCACAATTAAAACCTCTGAGAACGCCCCATCAAACTATTCCCGAGCTGATCGGTGACGTTGATCGTCAAACACACATCATTGCGACCGTCAGTTAGCACAAATCCAATACTACCCTTCCTGCAATGGACTGGCACGGTCTCTACGGCAAAAAAAATGCTTGAGCAACTGCTGGTAAAAACAATTCTATCAGTAAATAACTAACCATCCCTCTACTCAATGTCAGTTCAACGTATAGTACCTCCGGAACGAAATAGCTACAGTCGTTCTTTCCATAACACGGTTCGTAGTTCACCCCGGAACGAGGACCGTTCCAGGCTTACTAAACTCGGCCCAGCACAACTCCGAAATGTTCGTCCGGATCTTAGATCGAAGAATAATCTCCTCGTGTCGATTACTGAGAAGAGAGACACGAAACTGCAGGATTGCTATAAGTACTTGGACTCTGTAGCTACTGCGAAGAAAACGCCATCTTAAATACCAGAATGTCAGCTAGGAATTCCCCTCCGATTCATCTTCCGTAAATAAACCGAAAAGTCAGTATGGCCCCTTTTGTAAGCCTCACGCGGGAATGCAAGGTTACTCAGACGCACCCCTCCCAGATCCATTAATCCTCGATCGAACTGCCGCCTAAAGAATACCTTCAAGGAGCTGTAAAGAAGGTATATTCGAGATCATCTTATCTCCCTGAAGCCCCAGAAACATTAACGATAATGCTAAAACCCAACTAGAGCCGCTTCCCACAACGCCTATCTTGATCCCTTGCAGATACTAGCAATGTTATCTCCATTATGAGTGGTCGTGCCAAGGGGGTTTTGCTGAGCTAACACCAGAAGAAACAGTTTACAACGAATATCCCCGCAGATATTCGAGTCACTCCTTGTGCAACCAAGGACATTGTGAATGACTCTGGAAAAACCCCTTGATACTCTTTTTTTTAAACATTGGTTGGAAAGAATCACCGTATGAATACAGTTTCGTTATCCCCTTTCGTTCCTATGACTATTGAGAATGGTCGTCGCCATTACCTTGTTCAGGCTGCAATAGACCCAATGTCGTCTGTGTCAAGGTTGGACAATCATGCAGCTCCATTAGTGATTCTCCTTTGTAGATAGCTGGACCGTGGCAGTAAAATTTATAAGTTATCCGATGATTGTCCTCTACTAGTGGGGTCCAAAGAGCTTTTAAATTCCCAAGACATAGGAGTAAAGGCTATAGTGGTTTCGGAAACAAAGAAAGGATTCCCATTGTTCATTATGTAAACCTAATCTGAGGTTTAACATGGGTTTTGAAACTCATCCTTCAAGCCTTCTTTATAGTTCCACCAGAACATCGGTAATAACCCATTATACTTACTTGTGCTGAAGATAACCACCTATTACCGAATGTCCCGAAAGCAACTGATCATCTTTCAAGGAAAAAATTGAACTTTGGGCCGAGGCATTTCAATTGGTCCCGTCCCAATTTGAAGACTCTCTCCACCATACAGGTAAAAAACATATCGGTAGTAATACTAATATTAACATACACATATTTATATGAACACCAAGAATATATACTGCGTTACTCTTCGCATACTCTATTGAAGGCGTTTAAGAAAAAGGTTAACAATAATAAATCTGCAACAAGTACCCAAACCATACAAAAGTTCATTGCTAAACAACATTGATCTGGAACAATGCACATTTGTACTTACCGAACTACGCTGCGAGATCTGTTACACCCGATTCTTTGACCTTAACTCAATGCACATTTTGGGCCTCCTATGCATCCCTCTGCCCACAAGGCAGGAACAAGACTGCCGTCATTTATATATTAAGCCACTTGCCTTTGGCATTCCTAGCGTCAACCAGGTAATTTCCAGATGTAGTCGGTGTTCCCTGTTTGCCAGGATGCAGAACAAAATACTTTCTTCCAATATTACTCCAACCCAGTGTTTGACAAAATCTTCGCGCCAACGATCCTTCCTCATTACTTCCAGGATTTGACTTCAATTTCCCTACAAATCTTTTAGAAGAGAATTAAACTATTGCATAATCTTATGCATCATTTCTAAAGACTGGGTCCAGTCTTAATCCCTCATTGCCAGACCAAGTTCCAGCTTGACCGATGCTCATCCGAAACTTGAAACACCAAGTTCTCCCTTTCCTTCCATAAAGTTCCAAATCGTATTTTAACTGATAATGGAACTGAATTTACTTCCCAGGTATTCCAACAGGTGTTACAAAAACACAACATCAAACATGTGAGAATATCTCCCCTTCATCCCTCGAGTAACGGTGTCTCAGATCGATTTAACCGAGTTTAATTCAACTACTGAAATGTTTGGTTCTGGAACAGACCCGCTACCGTGATGAAGCAATGTTTCTCCTCCATATTTAATTTATACTAATACTATCATAGCTCATTGAATTCTCCCGCTTCGGAATTATCTATTACAAAAGAATCCCATACTCCAGTGTCATACCTATTTCCTCCCCAATATTGCGAAAGAGCCAGTCAACTTTAACCTTTTCAAGACGTCAAAGAGTAGCTCGTAAAGTAATACGAAACTCGCCAAGCACTGCTCTTTAAATCTTCTCATCATAATGTAAGCCCTTTACCGTGGTTGGACGTGACCGAATAGAGGTAGCATAATTCCATGCCAAAGGCAATACAATCCCCCAGTATTACGAACTCAAAAAGTCCATTTTTCACACTTAGGGAATGGATTGAGATTCCGGGTTATTTGCCAGAAAATACCTGACCAATAAAGAAAGAAATTAGTTGATGTCATTCTTTCGGTACGAGAAGTTTATTCGCGCGGTATCGCTTGCGATCGACTGAATAATTCCTCCTGAATCCACATCTGATCTGAGACTGATTCAGCTAATCTTATGAGTCAGAAGTCCATCGCCATACCCACTTGTTCACTAATATCATGATATTCCCGGGAGGAGAAGTCTTATTTGAGGATTCTTAACTTTTTAATCCTAGTCTCAAGAATGCACTATATTCAACTGCCCGAATTAAACTCCTGTAATGTGACCCACTTCTTGGCGATCAAAGTGAAAACTTTAACACTTAGTATGGAGGAGTTAGATCCTCGGTTGTCTTCAACATACTTACAATCTTCAGGTCAAAAAGGGGTCTCAAATTCTTGCTGCCTCCTCTCGTAATTCCCATTTCACCTATTCCCATCTTCGGCAAACGAATCTAATTCCTAATACCATTCTAGTTTCACTGAACAGATTCCGATTCCGTAGTCTCATCCGAGAACCAATTTAATAAATATTCCCTTATACCCTACTCTCCGCTAAGACGCCATCCGCCGGTATGTACCTGGGACACGCTCACCAATGACGAGATACTTACCCGCTGTTTTAGATCCGTATCATTGTATATTGTCATTCCTCATGAACACCCTATCTAAATCTTACAAATACCCCTCTAATCCATTTTCTCCTCGTAACTGTTAACTAAATAAAATGAATTCTTATAAGTTCACAAGCCACAGCAATTGAAAGTAATAATCTGGAAACCTCTGGGTTGAATTTAACGGATCCCCCGTCCTTTGCTTAGATAACCTAACTATTCTCTCCTCAGTCTCGTCTGAATACCTACTTATCGTGTCTGTCAGAGGAAAATCGCGTATTGAGGATGATTAGCAGTGAATGGGCAAACCTTTTTACCCTAAATAGTTCTTCCAGCTCTCAAAAGACTGAATCTTCCACCAGATTTTTCACATAATAGTAATATTCTTTCATATATCCTTACACGGTCGAAATGCGTTTCTTTCAACCGTCTCGAGACTAGAATTCTCCCTTATCAACATAGTGGAGAGTAACTTTCGGGTCATCCACTAACGTCCATATTAGCATACAGTAATTTTAAACTTGGTTCCATAATATGAATGAAAGAAATCATGAGAGAATGACAATTGCCGTCCTACCCAAACACACCTAGAATAGTAGAGAGAAATGGTTCCCAATTTCCGAAGTAAAGTCATACCCCCAATTAGTATGTACCTCATATGAGAACCGTATACGCAGTCTTTTATACCTTCTCTGTTGTTATAAATGAAAAGATCTCGTCTTTCCCTAAGCAGCATGAAATAAAATAACCCAGAGGATTTGTTTGCAGCGTTGTTCAATCATGTTGGAAATTCTGCAATAAATAAAAGAGTTCTGTTTGATCAACTAGGCTGATCTGAAAAAAAAAAAACTAATACTAATGAGCAAAATGACTTATCTCAAACTAAGCACCGATATGTTATTTCCTCTCTATCCTTTCCTTACATCTCTTAATCAAGACTATACTCTTGGCAAACATATGGTATAAAACATAAACATTTTTCCTTATAATGGAAGTGCTACCTTGGATTGAATGCATTTCACTTCAGTACTGTTCTGATCGTCTCAAATTTCAAATTATGGACGACATAATAACCCTCCTAAGGAAAATGTCTTGACCTAATGTGTATCTATTTTGTGTTGCCTATGACTTCTATGTGTGCTATGAATCCAGATATCTATTTAAAAAATTAGCCAAAACACTAATATGAACGAAAAGTCTTGTGTATTGCGACCTTACCCCACGAATAACAATCAAAAAGCGTTTAGTACAGTGTATATTATACTGTTATAATAAAATTTTTATACAAAGACAATATACTTATGTATAGGATATTAATCAATTTGTCTAGTGGTAACTAAAATTAATATATTTATATCTATAAAAGTAAAATTAAAAAGAATAAAAGGAAAAAAGACTTCCCTCATATTGTTTATCTACAAAAAATATAACTAGCCAATGATTAATAAACATAGTTATCTGTAGCCCACCTCATACTAGAAATGTTTACAGGTAGGACTAGTAGACCCCCTCCTTTCTTCTGTTACATATCAAACAAGCTCTACATCTTACTCAGGTACACACTTTGACAACCCACTGCAAGTATTATTGATGTCCCATACTCTTTCAAGTTTAAAATTTAAAAAAAGTCAATTATTTCTCATTTCAATCTTCTTCACCTTTATTTTATTTCAAGAGTTTTAAAATGAAATAAATTTTTTTTGGACCGTTTTTAACAGTGGGCGTCCCACTCTGAGAAGTGAAGAGAGAGGAAAATTGAGTTAGTTTTAGCTCTGATTCATTCTCATTCTCCTGACTGTATTTTGAATTTTATTTTATTAGCTTTTAAAAAATATTTGTTGTGTATTTTGATTAATACTTCATAAAATCCGTTATTCATGACTCAATTACTGCCGAATATATTGTATTTTTCAGAATGATTGGCTCTAAGCAAAATAATCTACTGCGGTTCCCAGCACCTGGACGTCAAGACTCCTCAGAATGAGTTCGTTTGACTTACCGATGCTCGTCGGCACTAATGACACCCTAATGTAAGATCATATATAGGCCCTGAACAAGTTGTTAGGAATAAAGAAGCTAGGATCGGGCAAAACACCTAACAATATGTCTCGCATTCTACAATTATACACCTCATACATCGCTCAATATATCTCCCCATGATCGGATCCGTGGTTATCCTCTATCCCTTCACCACCAATACCAGCTCGGAGACGAGCGTCGTCCTGAGGAAGACGACATATGGAAACCCATTCATAAAAGTATTACTAAACGAGTACGTAAAGTCAGCCCCTCATATTCCGAGTATTACGATACCTTAATACCATTCTTCATTATAATTAAAAGATGATCCAAATTATGAGTGTCTCTCATTTTCACTTTATACTCTTTCATGATGAATCTCCCGCAGAAACTAATCCCGAAGTTCACCCTTATGTACAACCAGTCCCGTAATAAACTTTCTTCCCCTCACTCCTCAGTCAAATTATCCACTGAGTGAGCCCAGTCTGTGCCTTCGTGTCCTCAACATCCTTCTTGTATTTGTTTTCCCATGTATCCCTTGACCATGAGTCTGCTCTGGATGCTTCCAGCGTTAAGTTGACTGCGCTACATGCTTACGCTGGATGACTGGTGCCAAAAAGCTTCTGTAATTGTATGCAGGAGCTTCAGCGAGCAGAAACGAATCTTGCTGATCGCTTTCATCCTTGCCTAAGGCACAGAAATCAATTTGCTCATATATTATATTCTAATTTGCGAAAATTTTTTCAATTGTAATTGTATACTTTCAAGAGTCCTGGTTATCCTCTAACTCCGCGGATGCCACTGTCGTCTTCACTTCGTCTTTCTGAACGACGTGGACAAATTGGACCGGTAGAGCCGGTTTAGATTTAAGCTCGGTGTGGAAATATAATGGAGATATTATTCGTGCATAGTTGTGCCATTGACGACTGAAGTAGAACCTCACAGTAACGTCTTGGTAATTTAATGATTTTCATTATAGATGTCTTACAATACGTTCCAGCCTGGACGATGATTGTATTATAATATATATAGCTGATTGATTAATCAAACCCTGTGAATTTAAGGTTCATCCTATTAATGACTGTTCCTCTTTCTTTAGTTATTAACAATCATTGATTATAATACTCTTACATATATCTTGTTGTAAGATTTTGTCAGAAAATTGGGGTAATATATATCTTGTTCAAAAACAATAATAGTTCCAAAAGATTCGAAATGTCACGTTTGGTTAAAAAAATTTGAGATTGGATTAACTACTCAAGCGTCAGCTAATAAATATTAAAGCAAATATTTAAGTACTAATTTATGAATAGTAAAGTGATAAGCATTATCGATAACATATAATAGCTTAAACTTAACGTTTTAATCCCTGCGGGTTTAACAAAGTTTACTGTCTGCTCAGGACAATCGACAAAAAACAATGGATACCCTCAAAATTGAAACCAACTCCCCCTCTTTGAAATTACAGGGTGAGTGCATAAAAGTAATCTTATGAAAAATATATAAAGTCCCATCTAATACTCGTTATAAATATTGAAGATAAATTGTGATCGTCAGCTCTTAATCCCCCTTCTATTACTTCACTTGATCAGCGTTTTCATATTCGCGGTTTTCAAACTTCCGATTTGATTTGGACAATTTATCTCTGGTTACAATCTCTTGATTCTCACTCTGTTTGTAATTCAGCCTTTTTCGATTTATCCAAGAATCTTTCAGTTCAAGTATGTATGTTATTGCTCATAACCTTGCAGTCACGAATTTTCTATTCCTCCTTTCTTATCATCTCACATTGCCACCGACCATGACCTATTGCGATTCGTTCTTCTCCCACTCTTGACATCTGATCCTAACCTTACTCACATACTCACAATAATTGGACTTTGAAGCTTATAACTCTCCCAATGCTATTATACTCTTCAATTCAAAAAATATATATAATCCACATATGTAACTTTACATAGTCTTGTTGGGAGTGATTGTTATCTTTATATGTTCACTATAACCTCCCACATGATCACTATCTTGACTACGAATTAATTAAACATAAAGCCTTTTCTAGTCGGTCTATATCCTAGATTTATCTTCTACTACTTGAACTTTCCATTATATTTTTTCTTCTACTCAGCATAAAAAATCTGCATTAGACATTCACTCGACAAAAATACCTCTATATTATTAGTACTCCTATCTGATAGCTAATAGACTCCGAACAACACTCTAGCTATCTTACACTACCCTCCACCTTATGTGCTTACACATGACTCTGCTACGATAGAAATCACAACTCTCGCCGAATTAACATCATTAGAACACTCCACAATCTCCTGTAATAGTACACCACCAAGTAAGCACCGGCAACGACCGGAGACAATTCTCCCCCGTTACCGAAATAGCCTCTAAACTCTTCCCGAGTAATAACCTCTGATCGCTGTCAGTTGGTTGCCTGGCCTTACCTAGACACTTCAAACCAATCTATCAAACAATCCACCATCTATCCACTTCTTATTATACCATATCATGACTTTCGACATTCACAATCCTACATCGTCACAAGAGATAAGTGAGAGACACCCTTGCAGTCCGGTACGAGTGTATTCGTTCCCAGCTCTTCTCTCCCGCAACATATATATATCATAAATATAAATACACTATATAAATATACATATATACAATATACACATTCAAAGTACTATCCTATATATTATAAGGATAAATAAGGTTTATAATGCCGGATATATATTACATATATATACCATGCAAGGATAATGTGTACAAGCTAGGTTGAAGAGTTTTTTTTCACTATGTTTTTCAAATTTATTGAAATTCTGATATGTTGTGATCCTAGGTCTAAGCTATGGGTAAGCATATAAATTACTCTGTCACTGTAAAGTGATCTATTCTATTATTATTAGATTATTATTATATCACTGATAATGACATTACTCTCCGCCATCTAAACCTGTTGGAAAACTTGTTTCGCTTACGTTTTTGTTTCATTTATGTCACTTAGTAATTTTAGAAGAAACTTTCTTTCTCATGTTTCAACATGTCTTGCACGTTTCATCTGTGTCAGCAGAATGTTTCTTGTCGTCAGCCGTATGCTCCCAGCATAAGAAGAGAAACCTGATCTCTAGATAGTAATTAAGATCCTTACGTATCAGTATGAAGCCTCAAGCTAAGCCGTTTTCGTTTTGGCAATATTCACCATAACGAAAAAAATAAGAACTTTCTCAAAAAAATCGCTCTTTGTCAAATTTTTAAAGTACAAATTTCTGAGAATATCTCTCACACAACGTAAGAATTTGACATAATTCGTAAGACTTGCTATTTCCGCTGTCTTACCGCGAAAACATTCATTCCTACGAAAAAATGCTAAACAACAGAACCAATGATACCACAGAAGCAGTCAAGAAAATTTTTTTTCCTATTTATTTTTTTATTTTTTTTACAATGGAATCAATTTAATGACTTAAGAGTAGTGAGATTGCATCCAAAATATTTGCGTGATATCCACAATTTTAATTATCCTTAAAAATTCATAAAAAAATGCAATCGATAAGTTTTCACTACCTGTCTGAGGAGCCTCTTTCAGAAATTTGTGAAGATGCTCCCTTGAATAAAAATGGCTTTAATTTTCAGCTTGCCAGAATTTTTGATAAAAAGACGTACAATGATGCACTTTCATTTGTTTTTTTGTTTTTGTAATAATACATATTATATATAGTATATATCCTCTTATATACATAATATATATATAATATATACTATATAATATATAATAATACAATAATATATATATATATATATATATATATAATATACTCACTCATAATAATCAAATGTAATCTAAATAAGACGTTTGGCAAATAGATAGAGTAAGAATTAGTGAAAACGAGTGACTGGACTGTCTATATGTGTTTTCTCCTACCCTATAATTTCAATACATTTTCCCCAAATTCCACGCTTCATTGATATCATCTTCATAATCACATATATCAATGGAGAAAAGTGGATTCTTTGCAAGTAAGTATAGATATTGTTATCAAAACCACATAGAACTAAAGTTTAATAATAACAATAAGTGATTTATCAATTAACTATAGACATAACATTAAGGAGATCCGAACTGATGAAGAAAGACCAATCATCATCACATCCTCTACACTCATCCCTACTCCGATACCTTCCCTCAATACTAGTTAACCTCAGAAGCAGTCAACAGCAAGATCCCGGCAAAGGGGATCGACGAAACCCATCCGATTCCTACGAACGGAACAATCATGCCAACCATCCCGTAGACCTGCCCTATTTTGCCAGAAGATACCTATCAAAGTAGAAGAAAGTCGAAGAATGCGTGCAATAGAAGGTAAATGATGAGAAAGGGGGTTAAAGAAGTCGAAATAAGACTGTTAATGTAGGTGTTCAAGACCAAACAAAAGGCATTGCTCTAATCTAAGCATAGTCTACGATGATGAACAGCAGAAGGCGCGTGTTGATCTGACTTCTTACCGTCAAAAAATACAAAAAACAATCACAAACAAAAAATAAAAATAACTATAAAAAACCAAAAATGTGGTGTTCTGACCTCGACTCCCCTGTTGCCAAATTGCAGAGCCATCTAACGCACTCTATCATTCCAACAAACACCTACTCCACTACTCTCCTTAATAAAAAAACCAAGTAAAGCGCGTACAGTATGAAACCCAGTGTTATTCACACAGATCGCACAAAGAACTGCTTGGACGCATAAAAACAAATAAAAACAATCAGGATAAAACCACTCACCTCCGTATCTCTCACTGTTTCCAGCTTACTCAACTGACAAACCTGTCATCCAGTTCATTCACCTTCTCTCCTCCTCCTTGTTCTCGACAAGCGAGAGAACCGTGGAGCCCCCGATAAAGCAACGAGAAAAAAACAACGAGAATTAAAAGACTGTCTAGCAGCACAATACCGTATAACAATCCTAATATTAGCCAAACTATGTACAAGTAGCTTGGCTTAAATTGAATCTTCACGACCTGAGTTGGGAATGGAGAGTAATCCCGTACGATGAATTCATTCCCGAAAGTGGAAACAAAATCGGGTATTTGCTTTAATCTTAACGAAGTATGTACAGTTCAAGAAGCATAACCGCAATTCATCACTCTGTTCACGAAATCAAGAAATAGTCAAATATTTACATAAACACAAATTTATCATCATTGAAAGGTAATTTCGGAATCCTCCCAATTTAAAGAATTGACCGAATAATGAATATCGATACTACAATTTAGGTTTAATGATTCTAACTTTAAAGTAATTTATATACATTATACATCGGAATAAACAGTAATAGATCTAAAGTCACTTATATTTTCAGTACAAAAAAATATCGAAGTTCGTGACTTGAGTCGGTATTTCAATTCACATTTTAATCGGCGTGTATTCAGGAACAAAATTCAACACTAAAAGCAAAAGAATCACACTTTCCTCGTAGAGGAAATCTGAACAACTGAGTGTTAAAACAGTCACATTTTTACCCTGTGGCAAAACCCCTCCTCAAAGGCGGATCTCGATAACCCCTGGGTATCGTAACTGGATAATGTCCTTTCCGTGTGGGCGGGTCTTATCAGCGAGTACCCACTGGGTATCTCCCTCCGTTCGGTGGAAGACCACCCCTGGTCTTCTAATCCATGAGAAAAATACGCCCTCCTTCCTGCAGTTAAGGATCCCGAAAAATCCGTTACGAATTCTGGTTTCCCAAGGATTGAAATTTACAGTAAATTCGATACTTTCTTTAACCGCGACATCCTCTTGTTTCAAGAAAGTTTAGGAGACTTTCCTCGTTACTTGACAGAGTGATTTGTTTCGGTTTTGACCACAATCTTACATTTCTTTAACGGTCTCTCCGTTTTGTAAGCTAAAATCCGTTATTGTTCCAAACAGCTATTGTAATTGTCGGAATAAGGAATATTGTGGTCATTGTTTTAAGAGTATTGTAAATAATCGGAGGACCATTGTTATGGTTGTTCCGAAGAGGTCGGAACGATATTCGCCATTCTCATTCATCTTTTCACATGGTGGGTGGAAATTTTCAATTTCCACCGACAATATATATATATATATATATATATATATATATATATATATATATATATATATATATATATATATATATATATATATATATATATATATATATATAGAGAAGATATATATATATATATATATATATATATATATATATATATATATATAGAGAGAGAGAGAGAGAGAGAGAGAGATATCCTTCCCCGAAGATATCTATTTAAACGACTTGATTATGATTTTTGTAATGTTTGTGTAAACAAAGCAGATAAGAATAAGAATCTTGGCCTCTGGTGGTCGTTGTACGAAACCGCAAATTCTTAAAATGCGTAAGAATTTGTCTTATCGAGCGTAAGACAAAATGCTAAAACGAAAACGGCTCAAGGTTTATATATTTATACTACTCCTCAAATCTAACGTAAGCAATTTTTAAGCATGTACAAAGCCTATTTATATTGGAGTAAAATTTCATCACCGAATTGAACTCTTTTTCTGCATACTGTGCAATATTTTGTTATTAATTTTTTTATTTAAATATTAATTTCTATATGATTTTTAAAAGTATTTTTTATTAGTAATTTAAGTTATATTATTCATTCTACCATGTATAATCCTTGAGAAAGGGTATAAAAAATTTATAATGAAACTTGATTAGGACTCCCGTGAGTAGGGGTGATATCTGCATAAAAAATAAATAAATAAATAATAATATAATAAATGAAATAAAAATAAAAATAAATCACGATAAATGCGAAAATCGGTTAAGACCCAACGCGAACCGAACGAAGCATATC
>JABUQX010007587.1:32500-38329 GCA_015478945.1 Trachelipus rathkii | reverse complement strand
ATCTAAGTAAAAAAGATGCATCTTCCCGTTTATACAAGCCCTAAAAAATTTCATCACGTGACTGAACAGAAAAAAAATATCGCAATTTTTCATTTCAAATCAAAAAAAAAAAAAAGGGTTGGAAATTGCGGGGGCCCCGGGCCAAAAAATCAAAAATCGAAAAAGTACTTCTTTACTTTTAGATAATGGGCCTATCTATGCATATTTCAAGTTTAAGTCATTGTTGGTAAAAATTCTGCGAAGTTGCGTCGAGAATGTTAGCAGTACATGAATTTCATGAATTTTGAAAAATTGAAAATCTGAAATGAATACAGTCACAGAAAAACACCGGAAATCAACGTTTTTTAGAGGGCAAAAAAAAGTTCTTTTGGTGTTTATATAGTCAAAAATCGGCTGAAAATTCCGAATTTTAATGTTCCATTTTTAGGTGGGTGAAAATTGGGGCGTGCCCTTAAGAAATAGTTGCCCAAAATTGGATTCTTAGCCCTTAATAATTACACTCACTAGATGGAACAGGAAAATTACAAATTATTCAACTCACATCATATGTGAAGTTGTAGATTTTATTTGCAAGTTATTACCGAAAATAAAACTAAACTTGCTAACAGGCATTGTAAACATTTATGAAACTCAACTATCAAGAGAAGTATTTAAAAAAAAAAAAAAATAAATAAAAAAAAAAAACAAAAAATAAAAAAAAAAAAAGAAAAAAAAAAAAAAATATTAAAAAAAAAAAAAATAAAAAAAAAAAAAAAAAAAAAAAAAAAATCTAATTAATAAAAAAAAATTATAAAAATTTATCGAGTTATAGCAGTCATACCAAACGCCATGTTTGCGATGTTATTTCAGCCACTTAAGTCGTTACAACTGTGTCATCTAATATCAGGTCATCAAAAAAGGTGTTTAAATAAGTTATTATAATTATTATTATTATTATGCAGCGAAATCTTTTAAGTTGGAAATTTTTAATAATGAACTGCAGAAATTTAAAATGTATTTTAGATTAGTGGGCGCTAAAAATAGTGCTGGAAAATCAAGTTAACTAATTTTAAGCATCTATAAATTACTTAAGAAAACAAATTAAATTCACTAAATTAATATGCCAGTAGTGTAAAACCAAAAAAGTAGACGAATCGGAAATAATTGCTACAAAAGGTTTTAATGTTTTAATGGCTTCATTTGTGGCCCAATATGACTATCCTGGGTTTCCCCCCCCCCGGCGGAGTTGTGTTTAAGTGGTGGGGGTTAAAAATGTACCCCCAAAAGGGGTATGTTTGCGGTTTTACGGTTATATCTCGTAAAGGACTCACAATATCGAAACCATGCCCTACAACTTTTAATAGGACCATGTCATTCTGCATTGAATGAGACCATGCGCATATTTTTTGGACCACCCGTTCCCATACTAGTGCTCATCAAAGTCGGAAAAATTTTACATATTTATGAAAAACTTTCGTTTTAACTTATGGTTTTTGGTAATATCATCTAAACTAACCCATCTATCAATATATATATATATATATATATATATATATATATATATATATATATATATATATATAATATATATATTATATAAATAATATATATATATATATTATATATATTATATATATATATATATATATATATATGTATAATATATATATATATATATATATATATATATATATATATAATTTATATATATATATATATATATATATATATATATATATATATTATATATATAATATATAATATATATATGTATTATATATAAATATAATAACTATATATATATATATATATATATATATATATATAATATTATATATTATATATATATATATATATATATAATATATAATTATATATATATAATATATATGGATAATAGATGGACCAATCTTAGGGGTGCTAGGTTGAGAAGAATTAATTAAAGTAGGAATGAACTTTAGAGAGTGGTGTGGTGTGAAGAAAGGGGTAAATGCAGAGAAGAATAAATGAAAGTAGATGAGATGAGTTTGTCATGTGGAAAGGCATGAATGATAGTCGCTCGTTAGCGAATGCTTATTATGGTGAGTGTGTTGGGAACCAACCGGCTGGGCAGACCAAGAGAAAGTGGATTGAGGCGGTGAACGAATGTCTGAAGGCAGAGAAATGTGAGTTGGCAGAGGCGAGAGTAAGGGCTGCATGATAGGAGCAGAGGCGGCGGTTTTGATGGGAGGCATGGGTTGTGGTCCCACCTGGGAAGAAGGGATGAACCCTTATGTAGTGCGAATTGGTTAAAAAAGATATTAAATTATATGTCATAAACTTACTCTTCCAACGTATATAAACAAATCCTTTGGCCAGGCCCCGTGACAATCCAATCAACTAACACTTTCTATTTGATTCTCAAACCTGTATTGTAACAGTATCCAGGCCTTCCTGTTAAATGAGTTACCGGCTGTGCAGTATTATAATGCAATTTTATACTAAAACATCACCACTTTAACTCCCTTGAAGCACCCTTCAAGTGAAAACAACGTTTGACCTAGTTTCTTTGCCTTATGCTTGAAAACCATTCAGCAATATTTTTCCCTATCAATGAATGAACCTGTTTATGGATCAAATCTTTTGATCATGCAACCAATGTCTTTAAGACTTAAAATATTAATTACTTGAATATTTAAATCAATGAGTGACTACAAATACATTTGGATGTACTCAAGGAATCTACTTGGATTAAGTTTAAAATATTTAATAAAAAATAAATGAGAATTTACTGGTCTTACAAACTAGGTTTTATAAATCCATAACATTGCAGTAGATGTCCTAAGGTATCACGTACATGCGCCACTGAATTATAGAAACCTCAATACGAATATACCATTATATATATATAATATATATATATATAATATTATATATAATATAATATATATATATATATAATATATATATATATATATATAAATATATTATATATTTATATATATTTTATGCTTTATAAAATAATCAAAACAAAAATGCCCTATCATTAAATTTATATAAATTTTTTGCCCATAAATATGTATATATAAAAATATAGACATTTATGTTCATAATATATATAAATAAACAAAATATAATAACAAAAAATACAGACTGACTGATTTGATAAGAGATATTAAATATTTACTTGAAAATTAAATGAATTTAACATTTGCAAAAGACATCGATTTTTCAGTGTGCACAAAATAATGCAAGACCAGCTGACATATAAAACAGCTGATACTCCAATGCAAAGAGTTGCCTATTAGTATTTAAAACAAACCTTTTTTACAAACAAAACTTGAGACTTTGACAGTTAACCATAAGTTAAAATAATAAATATTAAACTGTTAAACGTTTTATATTTATTGGCACAATATAATATTTACGATACTTCGAGGAATAAATTTCAATAATACATAAGCTTACCTGCCAGTAATATCTAGCAACACTATGGACACAATGCACCTGGCAAATTCGTAACTGCAGACGACGCTTTGAAAAAGCAATGCATATAATAATTACAAACTAAACACAATTACTTTAAACATAGCTTTAAACACCATTAGCTTTACAATAAAATAAACAGCAATATTTCCACATTGAAAATTATATCACCATATTAACTTTAAACACATATTACATTTACTTTGTAATAAAACATAAAAACAAGACACTTCATGGATACAAAAAATATACACACTAAACAAATAATAATTTGATCGGAACATACAAGGCGTTAAGGGCTGCCAACTATATACAACTTGGATTGACAACAAATGAAAGCGAAAAGATGAAAAATATTCTCATTTTTACTATTTATATAAATCACAGTAATTTAGATTACGCCTCCTTATCCAATCACAATTCTTAAAATAATAAATAAAATGATGTATATATTTATCAATTAATTCAGTAAGACAAATATATACCAAACATTTAGTGAGAATGAAAATTGGTATTTCTTGTAAAATCGTACTTCGTTCTCAAGAAATGACAATTTTCTTTGAAATCAAAATATAAAAAGCTAACAAAAATTGAACATTGCGCGCTACCACACCTTATAAAATTACTAAATTTATTCAATAAATATTTATTTATATATATATAAACACTTATATATATATAATAATACGTAGTATTCTTTTCAAATGCTTTAAAAATATTAATAATAATAATAATAATAATAATAATAATAATAATAATAATAATAATAATAATAATAATAATAATAATAATAATAATAATAATAATAATAATAATAATAATATTAATAAAGTTTGTCAACAACGACCAATGAGAATTCAGGATTCAAAAATAAGTCTTAAAAAGTGAGTTTTCATTGGCTGTTGTTCACTCATATAATACAAACATATTTACAATATTTTGACTGGACCATTGCAGCGTACATCAAATATATATATAACAGAAAAGACAATATTGCAATGGCAATACTTGGCCTTTAACTTAAAACACATAAATGAAAGTAATGTTATATATTTCATGTACAACTGCATTACACCTTACATTGACGATTTACCATAGTGAGGGTCCGTCGCGGTCCCATGAAGCTCTAGGGTGGATTTTCTGTCTGTGACGAGTTCTCACTAATTAATGGTACAGAGGGGGCGGTAAGGCTGGGCTTTCTTTTCGACATTTGTCATATTCTCCTACTACTTTTATTTCCGGTGCTTGTAGCTCACCTTACTCCCAGTCTTGGGAAAAAGAGGTAGCTAAAGAAAGAAAGAAAGAATATATATATATATATATATATAACATGTTTAAAACATATGATATATATAAATTATATATATATATAATATAATATAATATATATATAATAATATATATTATATTATATATATATATATATATATATTATATATATATAGTATATATAATATATATATATATATACAAAATATATATATTATATATATTATATATATATTATATATATATATATATATAATATATATATATATAAAGACATATTATATATATATATATATATATATATATAATATATATTATTATAATATATTAATGTGTATGTATGTATGTATGTGAGTATGTGTGTCATGGAGCAAATAACGTGCTTTGAACCGTTCTCGACGTCACAGAGACTGTTCCTTCCATTCATCAATGCACCTCCCAGCAACTATGACACTATTTACACTTCACTTCTCACCGCAATAAACAAATGCAAAAGCATCAAACCGAATGTCTGTTTTGTCTCTCTACCTTAATGCCCGTGCGATAGTGGCCTCTTTCCCTCCAGACTCCGATTTGGGCATAGTCAATAGCTCGGTTGGGAAGGTTTCATCTTCTCATGTCATTCTTGGAGCCATTGACTACATTGTGAGTGGAAGTGGGCTGCAAGAGTTATTCTGCGTTGCTTACGCGCAAGTATCAACAGAAAAAATGATGGCTGGTCGTGCTTATTCAAGGTCAGTTCGTGCACATATCCTTTGCAATTTGGCTCTCGCACATGTCATCCTCACAAGAATGAGTGACAATGAGAGTACAGATCAGCACCTTGAAGAGGCGTCTACCTCAACAAGACCCTTGGAAGCCCTTGATCATGAAACTTTGAAGCAGATGTTTGCACAGAAACTTGAATAGCTGGAGCTAAATGGTTCCACTGCCAAGTTATGGATTCTCTACTTCGACATGACTACTCTGATGAAGCAATTCATCCAGGCTGAGAGGAGTGGTGACGGGGAACTGCACCTCACCACTGTTAAGAAAATGCTACCCTATTTTCATGCCAGTGGGCATTTTCTGTATGCTAAATCTGCGCAGCTCTATTTACAAGACATGATGGGCCTT